>CACVCL010020112.1:0-90599 GCA_902729485.2 Mus minutoides | reverse complement strand
TGTGGTGGCGCACGCCTTTAATCCCAGCACTCGGGAGGCAGAGGCAGGCGGATTTCTGAGTTCGAGGCCAGCCTGGTCTACAGAGTGAGTTCCAGGACAGCCAGGGCTACACAGAGAAACCCTGTCTCGAAAAACCAAAAAAAAAAAAAACCAATTATGCAACAAAAGGGGAAAAGTTAACAATTAGTCTTAAGGACATCGAGTGGGATCATATCTTAATCCACTTCCTGCTGCTGTAACAAAATGTCTGGAGCTGGATACTTTATAAAGGGAAAAGGATTGAGTAGCTCAGAGGTTTGGAGGTCAAGATCTCAATATGGATGGATCTTCTAACAAAAATCAGATGAGGCAGGCCTGTGTAAACAACACACAAACTAACGCTGTCCTTTTGAAATGGGGTTTTCTTGTCACCATTTTGTTGTTAAACCATTCGGTTCTGCACCATTAAGTATCTCAGCACCAAGCCTTTTTTCAGTTGTGATCCAAAATTTGGGAAATCTGAACTGACAGGGAAGGCTTTCCCCTGCTTGTGAATGTATTCATTTCCATGATATAACATTGAGACTGCAGCATGTGATGAAGAGTAATTGTGTCAGACGTGGTTCAAGAGTTTCCATTCTACTGAGATGAGCAGAGTCAGGTACAGTCTATAAACGCCAGGACATAACGGTCATCAGAGGAGGTTGAAGAGGCTTTGGCAAGCTGCGAGCAGCAGTCATCTGGAAACTGTCCCTGCTTCTGGCAGCGCAAGAATCTGCTTCAGGAAAATTGATTGTTGTGTGAGCGCAGGTCCAGCATGAGCCAAGGAAGGCCTAACTCATTGCTCATGATAATGAAGAGCGAGCGATTTCCCAGGCTGAAGAGAAGCGTTTACTGGGATCCGATTTCCTGTAACTGCCTTTCTTATAGCCCGGATCTGCTGTCAGCATTCCCCTGCATTCTCTACGTGGCACACTCTCTGGCTTAAGCACATGTGTGCTGTCCGCTACATGTCAAGCTTCATCCCAATAAGCGACCTTTTTTTTTTTTTTATGTTGTCGATTCTGTGATTCTGTTAGTTCCATCTTGTACCTTGCATCTTAAATTAACTCATCAGTAGACAAACATTTTGACCAAAGTAAGAACGGGAATATTCTATTTCTAAATAGCAGGAAATGGTTGCAAAAAAAAAATATATGATTTCCATTTGCTTATGACAATACACCAAACTTCTTGTACAATTAATCCCCCAATCCCCTTCATGCATTCAGTTTTTAAATGGAAAATAAGTAAACTGCTATCTGTTCCTTTTCTCTTGGAAAAAAATATCATTACTTGTCAAAATCCTTCAACACTTGCTCCGGCTGGATCCATAGACAATCCTGACTGTATCTGGCTTTTCCTGACTTTGAAGACGCTGGTGTTACATCTTTCCAGTCGGCTTCGGAAAGATTAGAGCACTGAACTGATTAGAACCAGCCTGGCTCACAGGAAGTTCCTGTCTCAGAAGGAAACCAGTCACAGGGTGTATGAGCGAAACAGGCACGTCGGTTTGAAGGATGTCAATTTTCCACTGGAAGGGAGAGACCTTGGTGATACACTCGAGACATCCCAAGACCTCGCTCCAGAAAAGGCCAGCTCCAAAACAAGGTCAGAGAGAATGGCTATGGGTGAGCAACAGAAGCAGCACATCCAGAAATACAAAGAAGAAAAACAGCTTCAAAAACTGAAAGAGGGCTGGTGAGATGACACCCGACTGCTCTTCGGAAGGTGATGAGTTCAAATCCCAGCAACCACATGGTGGCTTACAACCACCCGTAATGAGATCTGACACCCTCCTCTGGTGCGTCTGAAGTCAGCTACAGCGTACTTATGAATAATACTAAATGAATCCTTGGACCGGAGAGAGCAGGGACTGAGCAAGTAGGACCGACCAGAGCAAGCGGGGACGACTAGAGCGAGCAAGGTTGACCGGAGTGAGGAAAAAAAAAAGCTGAAAGAACAGCGCGAGAAAGCCAAATGTGGAGTGTTCATACCGAGTCTCTATAGGTCCGCTGCGCCCTGCTTTCTTGTCACAGACCAGAGGGGTGTGAAAGCTGAACCAGAAAAGGCTTTTTTCCATGTATCGGGCACATGATAAGATCAAAGGCCAAAGAACTCGATTCTGAAAAAGCCAGCGTCAGACTCTATTTTGTCAACTTCCTTTGTTGTCTCTGGAGCTGCCACTGTGGGCCTGTGCTTCCTGCCCCAGCTTGTCTTTCACTGCATTCTTTATGGTGGCAAGGCGAGCAACTGCTCTGATTCGCTTGTTTGACCAGGAATGTTCCTCAAGCAACCCAAAGACAATTTTCTGAAAAAAAAAATTAAACAAACAAACAAACAAAAAATTGTCCAGCCCATGGTTTCCACAGCAGGGAAAGCGACTGGATCAGCAGCTACTCAGAGGACCAAGCAGATGGCCCAAACAGTGTCATCTACCACTAGAAAACCAGTCACAAGAGCCACTAATGAGAACACATCAGAAAGAGTAGGTCCAAGTAGTGGGACACCTGCCAAAAAAAGCAGAAGGCTCGGCTGGACAAGAAGAAAATTGTGCCTGGTCAAACAAGCGAAGCAGAGCAAGTACTCAGATATATTGAGGGCAGCAAGCACTTGAGATAATGAGAAGGCAGGAGGCAAGCTTAAGAAGAGAAGCAACAGAGATTCCACCTCACACCAGTCAGAATGGCTAAGATAAAAAATTTAGGTGAGGGAAGATGCTGGCGAGGATGTGGAGAAAGAGGAACACTCCTCCATTGCCAGTGGGATTGCAAGCTTGTACAACCACTCTGGAAATCAGTCTGGTGGTTCCTCAGAAAATTGGACATAGTACTACCAGAAGATCCAGCATTAACTCTCCTGGGCATATACCCAGAAGATGTTCCAACTGGTAATAAGGACACATGCTCCACTATGTTCATAGCAGCCTTATTTATAGTAGCCAGAAGCTGGAAAGAACCCAGATGTCCCTCAACAGAGGAATGGATACAGAAAATGTGGTACGTTTACACAATGGAGTACTACTCAGCTATTAAAAACAATGGATTTATGAAATTCCTAGGCAAATGGATGGATCTGGAGGGTATCATCCTGAGTGTGGTAACCCAATCACAAAAGAACTCAATTGATATGTACTCACTGATAAGTGGATATTAGCCCAGAAATTTAGAAAAACCCAAGATACAATTTGCAAAACACATGGACACTTTGCTCCTTCTTAGAATTGGGAACACCCATGGAAGTAGTTACAGAGACAAACTTTGGAGCTGAGACGAAAGGATGACCATCCAGAGACTACCCAACCAGGGGATCCATCCCATAATCATCCACCAAACGCAGACACTATTGCATACGCCAGCAAGATTTTGCTGAAAGGACCCTGATATAGCCGTCTCTTGTGAGGTTATGCCAATGCCTGGCAAACACAGAAGTGGATGCACACAGTCAGCTATTGGATGGAACACAGGGCCCCCAATGGAGAAGCTAGAGAAAGTACCCAAGGAGCTAAAGGGGTCTGCAACCCTATAGGTAGAACAACAATATGAACTAACCAGTACCCCCCAGAGCTCGTGTCTCAAGCCACATATGTAGTGAAGATGTCCTAGTCAGCCATCATTCGGAAGAGAGGCTCCCTTGTCTTGCAAACTTTATATGCCCCAGTACAGGGGAACACCAAGGCCAAGAAGTAGGAGTGGGTAGGTAGAAGGGAGCAGGGAGGGTATGGGAACTTTTGGGATAGCATTTGAAATGTAAATGAAGAAAATACCTAATAAAAAATTGGAAAAAGAAAAAGAAAAAAGAAAATCTAAGAAAAAAAATGAGTAAATGTTTGGTCCCTGTAACTTGGGTTGAAGTAAATAGTAAAAAAATCAATTCAAATGTATCTTTGCAAGGTTTATACAGGCAATCTGGCTGCGTTTAATAAAATACAGATGTAGTGGAAGAGGAGTAAGGGTGAATCATATTCATGTATGAAATTCTAATGGAATAAATAAAAATATACTTTTTTTAAAAAATGATTTCTGAGCCATATTCCACTTTTCATAGAAGCAACAAGGCTTGGGGACTGGCATAGCTTGAACAGTGTCTCCTCCCAAGACCGTGTGTTGAAACTCTTACTTTTTGTGACTATATTTGGATATAGTGCTTTAAGAGAAGTAACAAAAGCTAAATGAGACCATAAGTCCCTAGCTCTATGAAGATGGCAGCCTCTGAATTAAGAATGGCCTTGCCAATCCTGTAAATGTTGACACATCAATCATGGACTCCCAGACTCCAGAACTAGGAGGAAAAATAGCCTTCCTATCCATGGTATTTTATTATGGCAGTCCTAGCAAATCAATACAAGGTAGAGTTTAACTCATACTGAAAGGAGACCTTGGAATTCTCTTGAACAGTATCTTCACTTGTAACTTCTTGAGCTCAACTTTAAAATCCAGAGCCTTTGAATTAACTATCCAAAGACTCAAAGTTAACTTTAAAAGACATTCTGTACCCTTCCGACACAACACCACTACAGCCAACCCTGCTATTACTTCAGTGCCACCACTGCCTAGCTGATACAAAAAGACAGATGGGAAGAGAGATTTTCAGAAGTCTGACTCAGCGTGTAAGGAATGACTTAGCTTTTGTCTACCCCTTCACGACCGGGAAAATACCTTGAGGAGACAAACATATTTATAAAATGAAGATTTGCCCTATGATATTGTAGTCTTTGTGCTGTGGTCTGGGGTATCCTGGGTATCTTCAAAACACTTTCCAGAAGTTCTGAACATCAAAACTATTCCCTGTGAATCTTAAGGCATCATCTGTCTTCTGATATTTGGATTGGGTGTGCGAAAGCAACAGAGAATAAAACTAGCATGCTTGGTCACAAGTCAAGGCAATATCATCAAACTTACCAGTAGTCAGTGTGTTGCTTATGGACATGCTTGCTATAAAAGGGGTTAAGATCCCACACAACGTCCCTTTGAATTAGTAAAAACAGCTCATTTTGTTTAACCTTATTAGCAGTCTACATTTCTAAAATTTGGTCTATGAGACCCACAATAAGGCACTTGTGCCATATTTTGTAGTAAAGTACCATGTTGTTATCAGGAAAGGGACTTTATGCTTGGGTTATGAAGGAAGTAGCTGTTTTATTGCTATTGTAACAAGTTGCCTACATGATGGTCTTTATAGCAACCCAAGTTATTTTAATATCTGGTAGTTGGAAATTCAACATGTGTCCCATTAGGCTTAAATTAAACAGAGTCACGTTCCTCTGAAGACATTTGGAGAGAGTTGAATCCTTTGCTTTTTCATGTTCAGGAGGCTTCTTGCATTTTCTTGTCTCATGGGTACTTCCTCTGTCTTGAAAGCCAAAGCGAAAGGCATAACAGCTTCAGTTCCCCTACCTCCTTGTTTTATGTATAAAGACCCTAGTGATCACAGTGGACCAGCCAAACCATGTAACTAAAGATAACCTTATGCTCTTACACTTCTCAGCTGAAGCATATCTGCCATGTCCCTTTTGCTGTGTGAGGAAATGTTAACAAGTTCCAGCTAGGACACGCCATTGTTTGGCTTACCATAAATATCATCTTTGCTTGAAAGGATGAATAACAGACAAAAAAAATGGATATTCAGACTTGGGTGTTAGCAGATGTTTTCTCAAAGCCAACAACACTGTAACTTTAAAGAAATTGGGTCATAAATTTTGTTGTGAAAGATAAAATTGGAGTTTCGAGAAGGAAATTGGGATGGTAGAAAATCTGTGTCACCATTGATGAGGCTGAGATGGTTCTCACCCTTAGAGACCCTTCTGATAAGACAGTGTGAAAGTCACAAGTCAGTGTGGAGGAATGAGATGTGCTCACACGCAGAGGATCTGAGCAACTCGAGGAGACATTTTCAGATACTGAATGATGTTACAAAACTAGCCCTGGGTAGAAAATGACTCACCTTGTAAAATGGTTGAATTGGTTTTAACTTGATTATGCAGAGCTCACACAATATGGCTTTATTTCCTACATTACCACCAACCTTGAGAAACTATCACTGGTTCACTGGGTGTGGTAAGAAAGACCTATAAGCCCTGAATTCAGAAGAAGGCTAAAGCAGGAGGCTGGGGAGCTTGGAGCCAGTCTGAGCCACACAGAAAGTTAGAGACATTGGGAAACCAGTATTGACCTTCTGATTGCTCTATCTTCATGTTTTTATCCTGAAAGCTACATTAAAACAGTTATTTGTGGGAAGTAGAGACCAAGATATGGTGAGCTCTGGAAGGCTTGTTCAAGCACACACCTTAGGAGCTGAGCTACCTCTGTTGTTCTTATTGGCAGTGTCAAAAACTTCCAGAATTTCTCATGAGCTATCCAGAAATTTCTCTAGTGATGATAATCTAGTAGTGTCTGCCTAAAGAAACCTGTTGGGAATATTCTGAAGCCTGATGCTGGCTCTTTAGAAAGTTATGGTAATCTGTCAATTAGGAAGGTCTGTTATGGCTTTAGGAGAGGAAACAGTCCTCCTGCTCTTATCTTAACTTTGAACTCAGCCCAGATGGTTTTTTTTTTTTTTTTGATGCCAACTTAATCACTTAAGACCTTCAAACTAAAGACCTCAACCCTTCACTTTTGTCTCATTCAATGGCTAATCCATCAATCTCTTCTAAAATTCTATTTCCAACATATATATGCACATTCATGTGTGTACATATGTTATATGCAGGTACACATGCATGAGTATGTTTGTGTGTGTGGAAAACAGAATCACTTCTCAATGCCATCTCCTTTTTTGTTTTTATAGGCAGGGTCTCTCACTGGTCTAGAACATGGCACATAGGATGGATTGGCTGACAAATGAGTGCCAGAGACCCATAGCCATCTGTCTCTCTCACCACTGACATTGTTACAGCATACCAAAAATTCTTAGACGTTGTTGTGGTTTTCTATATGAGTTCTGTAAATCAAGTCCTTGCATTTACAAGGCACTACACTATATACTGTTTGCCAACAGCTATCTACTCAGCCTGAAAATTCTCTCCAGATAGTAATGTTTAACCCCCTAGTGGCCCAGAGACCACATGGAATCTGGCAGGCACCACTGGATCACAGGAAGTTGTAACATTTGCTCCTTAACATTCCAGTTCCTCTGAGTATTCTGAGCACACAGACCTTAACAAAAGAGATGGCAGCAGAATTCTCAACAGTCATGCTGTGAAAGGCACCTCTAAGCCTACTTACCTAGCAGTATTAATTTCCCAACTTGGCTACTGACGACAGCAGCAGCAGCATCACTATCACATGTGAGTGTGTGCTGTGTGCCCGACATTGTACCAGATACGCTTAGAGTTGGTAGTAGCTCTACAATTTATAAGAAGTTTGTCTGCCCTATTACAACGAATCTGGAGGATGAAAAAGTTCAGTGACCTGTCTAAGCATAGCAAGATTGAGAGGTGAGACTAGAGATTCTCTTCTGAACAGTATACTCAAAAAGTGCCATATACAGTGTTGTTTTGTGTTTTTAAAAGATACACGTTGTATCTTCTGTTTTATAGTAAGTCTATAGATAATATACTATATCTTGAACAGCTTAATAAAGTTGATATTTTCATAATACCCAGAGGCCTGGTACCCTCCTTGAGGTACAAATATAACTTTTGAGAGAAGCTGTGTCAGATCACTGGATTTCTCCACTGGTAACCTAGCAATAAACTCAGGAAGTTTGTTTCATCTTCCATGTGGCCTGTCTATATGAAGATCTGAACAATCAAAAGGGGAATTTAAAGTAGACAGAATGGCTAGAATTCTAGGCAAAATGAAAAAAATTAGCATTGGTTGACAGAATTTCAAAACAATCCATTGTTCATTTCTCTAAGAAAAATCAAAAATTACTATTAACTATAAAATAGCCACTTGGTATGTTTCTATATAATTAGATACTACAGTTTAAACACGTGTAGTCTTGCCAAATTTCATGTGAAAACTTTTTAACAGCATTAATAAGTTGGGCCTATGAGGGGTGAGAAGTTATAGAAGACTTATATTTGAATCAAACTAAAATCTTTAAAATTTAAAAGAGGCATCACACAGCATCCAGGCTCATTTTGCCTCTCTGTTCTCCACCACATCCTTCAGAGGATACAGGAAAATGTCCTCTTGGTACAGAGGGCAGCTTTTATCAGAAAGCAAGCCAGCTGAATTTCCAGACCTCAGAATTGTAAGGAAATAGATGTCTATTATCTTTAAATTATATAATCTTGAGGATATTGTTAGAGCATCATAAATAGACTATGATAATGGTTCTGGAAATCAGTATGTCTTTTCAAGCTTTAGGCTCCACCTTTTCCCAACTCAAGTCCATAGGGTCATTGTCTAATTCCTTTCCTCATATCAGTGACACATTTCACCTTTAACTACTTAGAGGTAAAAACTCTATTCTATCAAAGCCCGTAGGCAGAAATTCATCAGTTCAAAAGAAACAGCACATTATATAGCAGGAAAAAAGTACAATCACAAGTGTGATATAGCAGATGTCAGCAACATGTTCCATACTGAAGCCAAGCTCAAGAGAAGCCAATTCTCTGTGAATAGCTAATGATATATATAACATAATAAAACAGCACATATTTCTAGCTGTGTATCACCTCCTGGGGTATGTAAGATTAATCTTCAATGCTGATGCATGGCTTTCTGAAATGATACAATTAATTTTTAACATATTACATGTGGGAAGTTGAGCCAATGTGAACTCAAAACCTAAAAGCATCCTTTTACTCCATTTTGGCAGATGACATTCCATAGGCAAAATAAACGCATGGACAAGCCATCTTAATTAATTTTCCTGTTTCTGCAATAAAATATCCTGACAACTTAAGGAAGGGAGGGTTTATTTTGACTCTTAGTTTCAGACCACGCATAGCATGGTTAGGAACTCAGGGCAGAAGAAGCCTGAAGCATCTGGTCTCATCACATTCACAGTTGGGAAGTAGAAAGAAATGAAAGTTTCTAGTCATGTCAGAGGAGAGTAAAGTGACATGCAGAAAATCTGCTCCTAGCCTTTGGTCCACTTTAGAGGCCAGGCTTGAATGCCCACCTAGTCATTGACTTTGCCCACTCACCTATACTATCACTCAAGTGACTAAGGCAGGCTAAGGTCTGAGAAATGAAGAATGGAACAAGACAATCATACTGACCAGGTTAGACCCAGGCAGAAATGTCAACAGTTAAGTCTTCCAGTGAAGACTTCTCTTTCTTTCAGGCCCCTCTAACACCACTCCTCACTGCTGGGAACTAATGTCACTTTATCATCCAATGACTATTTGTCTACTTCTATGTGGTACATTAGATGTGAGGGTCAACAAATAAAGTAGCATAGACTAGTGTCACAAACAACAAATTGCCCCACTAATTTGGAAGTAGACATCTAAAATTGCAGATTAGCAGATGAGCACAGTTGGTTCTTCTAGAAGCAATGGAGGAACCTGTCTCGTGCTTCTCTGCTTCTGTGGTTCACCTGCCAGCCTTGGCACTCTTGGTCTTGTAAATATACTACTTGGATGGCTTTCTCCCTACGTGTGTCTGTCCAAATATAGCCTTTTTTTAAATAAGGACACCAGTCAAAGTAC
The DNA here is from genome assembly GCA_902729485.2 of Mus minutoides. NCBI lineage: Eukaryota > Metazoa > Chordata > Mammalia > Rodentia > Muridae > Mus > Mus minutoides. The sequence continues at coordinate 80,974 of CACVCL010020112.1, read as the reverse complement.
AATATTAACTACATCATCTTATACAATATTAACTACATCATCTTAAAGACCCTACTTCCAAATACTCTTACTTAATTAAAATGTACTCAACTTTGTGCATAGGGGGAAAGACAGCAGGGGGAAATGGAAGTAAAGAAACACAGTTGTTCCATCCAATGTGTGTTCCAAACTGGATTCCCTGGATCCTTTTCCTAAAAGTTGCCTATAGAACAATTGCCTGAAATGAAGAAATCTGGGATGTTTTGTTGTCAGTGATAGTGTTCTGATTCTAATGTCAATGGTACCCTCATGTTAAGAGAATACAGTTTTATACAAGAGACACACTGAAGTATCCACAATGACAGAGTACCTAGCTGTCAACCTGTATTCTGTTTGTACTCTCATCTTTATGCTAAAGTTTGTCATAATTTCAATTTTTAAAAAAAAATCCTTCTCTTGGAAACGTTGACTTATATTTTTCTCTTAAGTATGACTCTTGTCTTAATTTTTAGTTAATAAGGCCTTATAGGCAGTTGGCTTTTTTGTATCTTCTACAACACAAGGGGATTGGCATGCAGATAGCTAATACTAAACACATACTTGTTGATTTGATCAATACAAAAATCATTAGTCCATTTTAGCAAATTGGTAAACTTCGATGGGCAAAGGCATCTGGCCAACTGACCAAACCATCCCTAAGGTACCGCGGTCATTGATCCATCTATGGGCTGTGGTTGCACATGGACTGCTGGCTTCCTTCTAACTTTAGCAGCAGTGTCATTGCATTGGTTGCTAGGAATTTTACTATAACTATCAGGTTGCATTTTGTCACTCTCATCAATCCTGTAAGATATATGATGTAGCAGGGAAATGAAAACGAAAACAACCTTGAGATTCTACCTCACACCAGTCAGAATGGCTAAGATCAAAAATTCAGGTAACAGCAGATGCTGGTGAGGATGTGGAGAAAGAGGAACACTCCTCCATCGCTGGTGGGATTGCAAGCTTGTACAACCACTCTGGAAGTCAGTCTGGCAGTTCCTCAGAAAATTGGACATAGTACTACCGGAAGATCCAGCAATACCTCTCCTGGGCATATACCCAGAAGATGTACCAACTGGTAATAAGAACACATGCCCCACTATGTTCATAGCAGCCTTATTTATAATAGCCAGAAGCTGAAAAGAACCCAGATGTCCCTCAACAGAGGAATGGATATAGAAAATGTGGTACATTTACACAATGGAGTACTACTCAGCTATTAAAAACAATGAATTTATGAAATTCTTAGCAAATGGATGGATCTGGAGGATATCATCCTTAGTGAGGTAACCCAATCACAAAAGTCACTAGATATGCTCTCACTGATAAGTGGATATTAGCCCAGAAACTTAGAATACCCAAGATACAATTTGCAAAACACATGAAACTCAAGAAAAATGAAGACCAACGTGTGGATACTTCATTCCTCCTTAGAATAGGGAACAAAATACCCATGGAAGGAGTTACAGAGACAAAGTTTGGAGCTAAGATGAAAGGATGGACCATCCAGATACTACCCCACCAGGGGATCCATCCCATAATCAGCCACCAAACTCAAAAACTATTGCATAAGCCAGCAAGATTTTGCTGAAGGGACCCTGATATAGCTGTCTCTTATGAGGCTATGCCAGTGCCTGGCAAACACAGAAGTGGATGCTCACAGTCATCTATAGGATGGAACACAGGGCCCCCAATGGAGGAGCTAGAGAAAGTACCCAAGGAGCTGAAGAGGTCTGCAACCCTATAGGTGGAACAACAATATGAACTAACCATACCCCCCCAGAGCTCGTGTCTCTAGCTGCATATGTAGCAGAAGATGGCCTAGTCAGCCATCATTGGGAAGAGAGGCCCCTAGGTCTTGCAAACTTTATATGGCCCAGTACAGGGGAATGCCAGTGCCAAGAAGTAGGAGTGGGTGGGTAGGGGAGCAGAGCAGGGGGAGGGTATAGGGAACTTTCAGGATAGCATTTGAAATGTAAATAAAGAAAATAATAAAAAAGATACATGATATAGATGTTTTACCTATATTTTTTAATGAAGACACTAGTGCTCAGTCAAGAGACTCCTCTCAAGCTGCCTAGTTAGAAGGTTGTAGAGCAAAGTGTTGAACTCAGCTCTTCTGACTTTGGACTTACCCTATCCATCTTTGAGCCTCGAAAGAGGTATGAATGGGATGTGCCTATAAGGGGACTCACCTGGACACTTGTGCCAAAAGAGATCTAAGATATAAACCACTGGCATCATCCCCATGCATCAAGGGCCTTGTGTCTACATCATGTGTGACATGTGAAATTGAGTTCTTTCTCTGGCACAGATTTTGGCTATCAACTTAGCCACACACATTTAAAGACCTCTAGGATAATGCAGCCAATGACACCTTTGCTTATATCTGCATTATAAATACTCCTAGGCATCAAAGGTGCAAACCTGATCAGTAATTTCTAGGAAAATTAAAAGCCTTTTTGCCAATGAATGTTTTATAAATTAAAGGGGAACAGATCAAGAAATACAAACCTCATCATTGATAGTGAAAAATCATGGCTAAACAATATTTGTATTAAAAAATAATCCATATTTGAAAAGGAGCTTTTTAAGTTCGTGGATGGACACTTTGGTCCTTTCTCTGAGTAACACTTGAAATGGAGAGTGTCCAAGTAATGTACTAAGCAAATGGACCAATTACAAAAAATAATAATTAAAAAAAAATTTAAAAATTAAAAAGCAAAAAATAAAAAAATCCGTGAGTGTAAGTACTTAAATTACATTAGATCCTGTTTGTATTTGGTATGCTCTTCAAAGTTCCATAGGAGCATCTTCTATTTAAGCAATTGCTTTGTCCCTCGTGTCTTCCCAACAGTAATTAGGTTACCAGGTATTTGAGCTTCATTTCTGTTGCTGTGATCCAATTATCAAGATATCAAAGAGCAGCTTAGGCTAAAAAGTGTTTATTTTAGCTCATGGTTCCAGGTTAAGAGTCCACTGTTGCAAGGAAGTTAAGGCAGCTGGCCACATCCACAGTCTGCACAGAGAAAGAGTAAATGCCTACATGCTTACTTATTCTCAGCCCCTTATCTACACATATACAGTCCAGGACCCAAGCTCTGAGCATGGCCTTTCCTACCATGGGCAGTTCTTCTCATGTCAGTTATAGCAATGAAGATAGTCTCCCACTGACATATCCACTGACAAACTTAATCTAGACAATTCCTCATCAAAACTCTCATCTCAAATAATTAAAATCAAAATAAAAGCTATAACAACAAATACTCTTATAAGGGAATTCCATATTATAACAAATCAACAATTAAAACTAACTGTCACACCAATTGAACATTCAAGTTAATAAACCAACATGTCATTTCAAAATAGAATAAACTAAAAATGTACATAATCTATGTATAACACCATATTTTAATTTTACATACTCATTTCCCCAGTCTGAAAATCAGTATTGGTTTAGACTAAGACAAAAATCTAACCAAAATATCAAAGCTAAAAAAAAAAAATCAAAGCTGCTACATTAATATTTAATGTGACATGGAATACTTGTACTTAGTTTTGAAAAGTAATAACTTAAAAAACAATGAACTCAGGTTCTAAATCTCCAAATGTAGATAAAAGTGAGAGATGGAGAGAGACAGAGAGGTTTATCTAGAGCAAGGCATCTACACACTGTCCACACCCTTTTTCCTGTTCTTTCCAGTGCAATTAAGACCACTTCCAGGAACTGTTGGTTCGATGGAGGTCTCCCTGATATGTTTCACAACCTGCACAGTTCTCTAGTTCCACAGCATTAAATTCTAAAGTAGGCAAAGGAACATGAAAGAAGAATGTTTCTTTCCTTTGGCACATATTCAGGCAGTAGAAGAAGAGATTTCAAAAGTTATTCTGCTAGCTGCATTGAAAGCCATAGTGGAGTTCTGTAAGGCTCTAAGGAGAAGAACGAAAAACTAGTCAAGGAACCCGGAATAGCAAGACCTCCACATAGTAACTGGTAAACTCTGTCAAAGTAAGGATAATCACAAGGTCATAGAACTTTGTATCTGGAGAAGACCACAGGTCCTGCCTCATGAAATGACACCATGCTCTCCACAGCACAGTTGTTTATGAATGGACTTACCCAGAGCTAGGACTATTGCTCTAGATGTGCCTGAGAAAGGACTATTCACTGCCTGGGACTTGGAGCCATAGTTATCAGACTCCCTATTCAGATCTTACTTCTACATACTTCCCAAAACTTAAATTTCAAACACAGATATGATACAGAGCAAGGGGTTTTTTCTAGTAATGGCAAAATTACTTTGAAAAAAAACTTTAAAATGTGCAAGCTATATGGTTTCATATAATCAAAACTACTCAATTCTGCCATTTTTGCATGAAGCTGCCACAGACAGAACATGAACAAATGGGTATGGTGAAGTTCTAGTAAGCCTTTCTTTGTAGAGCTAGCAAGATGGCACTCTTGTTTGCCAACAAGCTGAAGAATTGAGTTCTATTCCAAGGACCCACACAGCAGAAGGAAAGCCTCGAGCCCTGCAAGTTGCCCTCTGACTTCCATGTGCACACCATGGCATATGCAGAACTTCACACATACAAAGAAATAAATGCAATTATTAAAGCCATTTTAAGCAATATTTTTATAAAATCACAAAGCAGATCTGATCTGGCATATGAACATGAATTGTATCACCCAGGTCTAGAGATTCAGTGTTGTATTTTCTTAACCTTTTGAATCCGTATCTTCAGTTCCATTATTCAGGCTATGGGGTGGGTAGGCGGAAGGGGATAGTTTTCACACATGTTCTTTACAGTCAAGTAAAAGAAAACACTTCCCAATTAAAATATAATAAATCCTTGAACTTACACAGTTGCACACACCTCAGAGAGAGGAGGTGTAGAGACAGGTTATTTATGGGTAAACATTTTGCCTATCAGCTACCTTTCCCCCACATTTAATGATCAAGATCAGTTATTAGCATTTCTTATTAGTATTTAGACCACTCCTTAACTACCTATAACTCTCTGCTGCTCTCTGGTGGCAACGTGAAGCTGGTTGAAGATACTCCTGATGTATTCAGTGCAGAGGAATTCAAGATCTCAATTTCCAAATTCTTTGGGACAGGCAAGAACTAAGAGCGAGTGGGAATGTTTTCAAAGTTAATAGACAGAATCATAAGAACCAAGTCCCTAAAATGTTTCTAGAAATGGCTTCCTGCCATGCTAACATCCTCCTTTCTCTTCCTATCACACACACAAGCATTTGTTTTTCTGACATTTGAAGGCACTATGTTTTCTGCACACACCATAAAGCCAGAGCCCTAAAATTGATGAACAACGGCTCAGACGAGGCTTCATTTCTTCCAGAACTCTGGCACAAAAAAGGTGAATCAGAGAGTAGACAGAGATTAAGTGTCCACCTAGCAGTAGGCTGACATCCAAGGAATTTTTGATGCAAATTACAATTCCAAGCAGTGCACACAAATGGAGCATCAGCAGACATTGTCTCCTCAGCAGTGAGAAAAGCTTCCTCTTCCTAATGCTTCAGTCGCATCAGGTTCAGAGAGCTTCCATTTTGGTTTTCTCATCACTGAAATCAGTCCTTCGGGGAAGGACTGACATTTCAAACAAAAGTCAATGTCAGACCACGGTTTTCTTATTAGTAGGCTTGTTAGTTGCTCTTGATGCACAGCAAACAATGTGGTGAGAGATTCCAGAAACCAGAGAAAAGGAAGAGAAGGAATTAGGGAATAACATGAGCCCTCAGCCCTGAGACCTTGTGACTGTGATTAATTCCTTTCAGCTCCTTGCATAGTGGCTAGCTCAATGTAAGAACTCAGCAGGAACTCACTGTAGGATTGAGAAATCATGTACATTAAACATTCGTGCTCGTGAGAGAGATTTGTAAACTATAAAAACACTAAAACACTCTAAAAACAACCATTTGTTCATACTGGAAGCAGTAAAGAGGTCAATTTCAAATCAAAAGATAATGGAAGGGAATGGCATATTGAGCGTGGAAAGAGGCCTTCCCAAACTGGAAGTTCTATATCCTTTTCTCAGTGATCACAGAATTTCAGACCTTGCAGGCTGAAAGAGATTGTAGGTTTCTCCTATCCAAGCATTCATTCATTCAAAATTCTTCAACATCTGCTCAAATGGTAATCACCAACCTCTGGTCAAGCAATTTCAGAGTCAAGAAACTCAGTGTCTGAGAAGACATTTGTACTTCTAAGGAGAAGGGGAAAGATGGTTCATGAAGTACAGGTACAAAAGCAAGAGGAGAATGGGGTTGTCCTGTGAGTGGCCACTGAGCTGCCCATGGCTCTGAGCTTTTGAGCTACATTTACTCCTCATTGAGGTAGATTATGACTTTGAAGACAATAAAATGATAATTACATGACAAAAATCTTAATATATCCACTGAACTAAATAAAATGTAATTAGAATTGATAATACCTGTTTCCTTTCATTTATCATTGTGATTGCTTGAGTATATAAAAATACTTAGCCCAACATTATGTAGCAAACCTGTATTCCTAGCACTTCGGAGTAGATCATGAATTTAAGGTCAGCTTGGCTGGTAAATTCTGGACCAGTCTTGGACACACAGGATCATGCCTCAAAATCAAAACAAAACAAAACAAAACAAACAAAATACAACAAAAAAATTAACTGTGTGTGTGTGTGTGTGTGTGTGTGTGTGTGTATAAGTTATCTTCCTAAAGAATAGCTTTAGTCTAGGAAAACACGTTGATTTGCTTTTTTTTGTCTTTTCCTCCATTACCAAATCAAATTCAATGTCTTTAGAAGAAACTGACTTAGGAAGTCTGGTCCACCTTTGGGATGGAAACCAAAATTATTTCTAACTTGAATACCGTCTCTGCTTTCATGATGCTCGTGTCTGTGCCGCTGTTCCTGGCTCTGAAACAAAACTAATATTTTCTTCTCTACCACCACAGAGAGCCACAACCTCATTATGAATTGCTAGTACCAACTCTGTTGTCCTGGAAACAGGAAATACAGGACAGCTCTTTGGGCTTGGGATGGTCAGCTTGTTTGGCTGCTGCTCCCAGACAGAAAGTAATCCCTACAACTTAGGTTATATATATCAAGGACAAGCAACAATTCTGGAGTTGGAAGCTCCCGGGGACAAGTGTGTTCCTTAGGTGACACAGTGACAATTCCATTCTTTAAAAAAAAATCCACCTGAGCCTCACTTGACATTGTATCTGTACTTGAAAAGTCTGAGCCTTTTAAACTGTTTGGTGAATACATTTTTAAAATAATTTTTACCAGTTGACAGTTTCATATATTAGTATAATAAATCTTAGTCATTTTTATGCCCCCTTCCCTTTCCTCTCCCACTAAACCTCTCTTCCTAACAACTTTCATGTTTTCTTATGTGTGATCCACTGACTTTACTGATCTAAATGCAGAGTGTTCTAAGAAACACAAGCAAGAACTGTTCTTTCCAAATTCAAGTTGACTTCTCTCTTCTTAAAATCTTTTTAGTTGATTTTAAAGAAATATGATCATAGCTACTCTTTCTCTCTCCCACCTCCCCATATGCTCCTTTCAAATGCCCCTCCCAACTTCACATCTGTTTAGTTGCAGGGAGGTTGAATATTTGGGTTTGGGGGTATTGTTGTAACCCACTAAGTCCAGTTAGAGCCAACTCATACATTCGTGAGTGCAGGGCCATCTACTAAACTACAGCATGAAAAATCTACCTGTGGCCATATTGTGAATAAACTCTCCTCTTAACAACAATATGATCTAACCAGTACCCCCAGAGCTCCCTGGGACTAAACCACCAACCAAAGAAAATACATGGTGGGACTCATGGTTCCAGCTGTATATGTAGCAGAGGATGGCCTAGTCAGTCATCAATGGGAGGAGAGGCTCTTGGTCATGTGAAGGCTCAATACCCAGGTATAGGGGAATGCCAGGGCCAGGAAGTGAGAGTGGTGGGTTGATGTGCAGAAGGAGGGGGAAGGGATAGGAGGGTTTTGGAGGGGAAATCAGGAAAGGGGATAACATTTGAAATGTAAATAAAGAACATATCTATTAAAAAAAAAGAACGGAGCAAATAAAAAGAAAGGGAAGAAAAAACTCTCCTCTTGGTCCAGCTCCCTTAACCTCTCCCCCGCTTCTCCCCATTCCCCTCCCACCTCTCTCTCCAGGTGCTCATGGCTAGCCTCTTCTCCTTTTTCTCTCTCTCCCCTCCCCTCTCTCACTCCCTTCTCCTCTCTTTTTGCCTCCTCTCTCTCCCCTCCCCCTACCCTCCCCCTCTCTTTTTCTCTCCTCTCTCCCCTCCCCTCTTTCTTTTTCTCTCCTCTTTTTTTCTTTCTTTCTTTCTTTCTTTCTTTCTTTTCTTTTCTCTCTCTCTCTCTCTCTCTCTCTGCCTTTCTCTGTTTCTACTACCTCCCCTCAACTCTCCTCCCCTTTTAGTATAAATAAACTCTATTTTATACAAAAAAAAAAGAACGATTCTCTATCCCCACAGCTATCCACTGCTATTAGCTCCTCAGTAGGGGGTAGAGCCTGGAAATCATTTACTCCACCTCTTCCAGAATGTTAGCTGGCTTAATCATGTGCAGTTATTGTGAAAGTAACCGCAGAGTCTGCGATCCTGAGTCCAGGACCTGTGGCAGATCCAGAGGGCTGTTCTCTGCCCTCCAGACTTTAAAGCATTTTTCCTTTGTCTCCTCTTCTGCAATGTTCCCTGAGCCTGGGTGAGAGGACTTGTCTCCTGAAAATCTTTTCAAACAACTTATTGACATTATTTTACAATATATTTAGCCTGAACATATAGCTTAGATTCAAAAAGGCTCAGAAAGACGATGCCTAAATGATAGATTGCATCTGAAGTGCCACATTTGAAATACAGGCACTGTCTATGGCCACCATTACTGCTGGGAAAGCCCTAGTCCTCAAAATTTAGTCAGTGTAAAAACTAATTTCTTTTTAGCCATTTACTGTGTCTTTGTATTCTCATAATACATTTTCGACTTAAATATACTTATCTCTAGGTAACTATAAGAAAATGATTATATAGTAAAGTCAAAAAAATATCTATCATTTATGTTTAAGTCAGGTTAGCCTTGAAATTCAATGGTTTCTCCTACATTTTGTAGTGATACTTGGGACTACGATTTGAAATATTTGCAAGACTGAACTGAGGGCTTGTAATGGCAAAGCTTTTACTAGACCGGGTAATAAAGTTTTCAAATTGTGATCCTCTAAAATATTTATACAGCATAAAATTGTGCTAAGGTTATTAATATCATCAAATAAGGCTCTAATTAGGAAATAAGCAATCATTCTAAAAAGATATTTGGAATACAACTTTTATAGCACATGACCAAGGTCTTCTGCCAGCAATAAACTACCAACATCCCTAAGGCTCTATGTAGGAAAACTCTATCAACTAGAACACAAGGAACTGTCTTTGCTGACCTCAGAGGACCTGACCAGGGGTTCTCTTGATCTCTCATGTTAGACAAACTCTAAAAACAATTGTAGTTTTCAATGGTCACAGTTACTATCACAAAATACCCCAAGGTCAGGCTGATAAGATGGCTCAGCGGGTGCTTGCTCTGAAAGTCAGACCACCCAAGTTTGGTCTTCAGAATCTTCGTAAAAGTGGAAAGAGGAAACCAACCACTCAAAGCTGCCCTTAACTTTCACACGTATACTGTGGCGTGTATCTGTCATCATCCCCTGATACACACACACACACACACACACACACACACACAGAGAGAGAGAGAGAGAGAGAGAGAGAAATAAGTAAACATTTTTAAGTACCATCGATAACCAACTTGTAAGGATGGAAGGTTTATTTTAACTCATGGTTTCAGCTTTCTCAGTCAATGGTCAGCTGCCCATTGCCTTTCAGCTGATAGCAAGACCATATGTCATGGTGGGAGATAATGAAGAGAACGCTGCTTATTGCATAGCCACCAAGGAAGCGAAAGGAAAAGGGGGGAAGGGCCAAGTGTCAATATCCCTTCAAGAGCATGAGGCCAATCACCTAACTTCCTCTAAGCTCCATCTCCTAAAGGTTCCAATAATTCACAGTAGTACCATGTGACTAAAGGCTGAATCATCAATAGATGGGCCTTTGGGAAGCATTTATGATTTAAACTACAAGATTTAGAAAAAAAAAAAACAAAAAAAAAAAACCCAAAAACCTACCCCTGGGAACTGTTTGGAAACCTGCCTCTCCAGGTGAAAGTATACAGCTTCTAGCTGTGTGTATTGTTTATTCTTTTCATTGTTGCAACAAAATATGATACTTGAGGGAGGAATAGTTTGTTTCCAAGTAACAGAAAAGATACAGTGAGAGGCAGCTCCACTACAGGAGCTCAAGGCAGCAGCTTGCTTGTGTCACAGTCATCCATAAAGAAGAGAGAAGATAGGAAAAGGGGCCTAAATAGAAAAACCCCAAGGCCCATCCTCAAGTAAACCAGTGCATCCTGTAAGACCTCCCCCTGAAGATATTGTTTTCTCCCAAAACAATGTCAACAACTAAGGGTCAAATGTTAACATGAGTCTATGGACGAATTTACCATCCAAACCACTACATTAAAATATTTCTGGGGCTGTAGAGATGGAACCGTCATTAGAAGCACTGGCTGCTCTTCCAGAGCACCTGGGCTTGATTCTCAGCAACTAGACGGTGTCTTACAACCATCTGTAAAGCCATCCCAAGGGATCCAACTACCTCTCTGGCCTCCTCAGTCAGTGCACTTGTATGGTGCATAGGCATATGTGCAGGAAAAATACCCATACACGTGAAATTTATAAAATTTCAAAACAAATATTTTTTATTACATCTCCTATAATGTCTTAGTAATCATGCTAGTTAAGCACATTCCCCCAAACAGCTGTAAGTAAGGCATAAAGGTTTTACAACTTTAAAGATGTAAACAGACCTGTGAGCGGCAATGACAACAAACTAAGCCAAGAATGTAACCCAGTTAATCCTTTTTAGCTAGAGGATATCACACCCACTTAAGGTGCACAGATCACTTCTGAATGTTGTTCCACACTGATTCTGTAAGCAATATCTGAGGAGCATCTTCTGCAAATGGAAACTGTCCAAAAATGGGGATTAGTTTAAAAAGTATTTTTTCTGAGCTATCCACAAAGCTTTACCTAAATGACTAGAGAGGAGCTGCATGTTGGATTGTCCTGCGCCTTTACCGACCAGCGGGAATAAGACGCAGGATAAACCAGGTTTCTTCTCAGGACAGTTTACTCAGGAAAGATATCGTGGCAAATGGCAATGCAGAATGGCCATGTATGCAGTTACAGAGTGAAAATGATGAATGGCAGAATGGGGCCGAGAAGAGTGGAGTAGCAGAGTGGAGTGGTAGAATGGAATGAGGGCCCTGATCCCCACCAGAAGCAGCTACTTAAACCCCGTCCTGGCCAATCGTTGAACTGCCCTGTGGCTCTCGCTCATACACCAGGTGGTCTCAGGCACAAGATCAAACAACAGCCGACACTGCCTAATGCCAATTAGGAGTTGTTTATGCCAGTACAGCTGAGGCGGTCTGTGCCGTCTTTAAGAAACGGTAGAATGGCTCCCTACATTGGATGTGAGGGTCACTAGCCTCCTGAGTGGGTGGCCACTTGCAATATCTGAACAGTCAAGAAGAAGAAACTGAACTATCTCTTTTTCTCTACAAATGTCAGAATAAGAAGCCATGAGTATATTGGGGAGAGTACGAACACAGCTTTGAAACAAAACTAGATTAACTTTTTTCTAGTCATTTTTTGAGGGGCATTGATTTGAACAAACTATTTAACATCTGTGACCTATAGGTGTTCATCTGAAAGGAAGAGACAAATAGAAAATATTTACTGTTAGGTAAAGATTAAATAGGATAACAGGACCTGTAAGATGCCTTGGTGAGTTAAAATGTCTGCTGCCCAGTCTGATCATGTAATCCCAAGTTCAATCACCAGGACCCACATGATGGAAGAAGAAGGCTAACTCCTACAACTTCTCCTCTGCCTTTCAGTGTGTATACACAGGAACACACACACAACACAATTATTAAATCTTTAATGAGATATCAGAGTCAACAGGTTCACAGCAAAACCTAACAACCATTCAGGTAATTTTAGTGTGAATTAATTTAATAGAGATTGCCTGAAATTTTAAGACACACCCTAAGAGGGATGAGGCTAGCATAAGATAAATAACTATCTTCCAAGTATGATGTATTAACTGTCCCAGCATTCTATAGGGAAACTACGTAGCCAATATGACCCTCCAAACTCAGGAAGTCTCACTGTTGTTAGCCAGCACTTAATTTCTCTCTTCTTCACGCATGCAGTACTCGTTTTATACCACTACTTCAGGGTTTGTCACACTTCTTTATCTTTGCTTACAGACATATCAGTCTTTCATGTAGCACTGAGTCCAACAGCACCTCATCCATATGTTTCCCTTGAACTTGCCCAGGGCTTACAGCAGACATTACATTCAGTAATCCCTTAATAAGTGACTGGAGAGGTCTATTGGCTGTTCCATGGGCTAGGAAGTTTTAAAATGTCTGCAGTTACATTGCAAATACTCCTCTGCCTGCATCCATTTCAGGTTAACCAATATTCTAGTTGTACAGTGTCAGGCACACTGTGATTTTGTGAAAGTTTGAGGGAATTTGTGAATCACAGTATCTGAATGTTACTCTCCAGCACAGGCCTTGGCTCTGAGTTGGGGCACACACTCCATAGTACTGTTCTCCAGTGGATAAAGTAGTTCAGCCCATGCCCATGAAAATCTGTATGTGCATCTTCCTTTTTCTTTAACAGAACCTTTTAGATGCAAGGGTATCTCTGCACCAGGGAGAGAGAGGGAGAGAGAGGGAGAGAGAGGGAGAGAGAGGGAGAGAGAATACAAGACATATGTTCTTCTACCAAAAGAATAATATATGCTTGAATAATGACCAAACCCAGTTCTTTCTATGTCTAAGTTCTTTCCTGGATAAAACTGAGGCATCTTTCAAATCCCCAGACTTATTAACCTTTAATATGTTTGTTCAAGTACTTACCAAAATGTGAATGTTCCCTTGGTCATTCAATAAATACTTGATGAGAAATTACAGAATATCCCAGTGACATAGTGGAAATGAGAAGAAAGCTTTCAGTATTCCTTAAATCATAGCTACAAAGTAGTCAGTGCATTTAAAGAAAGTGGTTCAACTATAATTCAATGCAGGAAAAAAATCTTTAATGCTTTGTGCTCTGGGTTGAGTTTGTTTTTTAAAGAACTGAACTCCTTGAACCACCTAAAAGTTAGAATGGAATATGGATGAACTCAGCAGGGACCTGCCGGTCTTGGTAAGCATGATGCACTGTCTTTTGACTCTAAACATGCAGACAGAGGGTCTGTTCTGCACCAAGTGCCTCTGGAATACGGTGAAGGGACTGTCTGAACAGAGAGCCAGACTTGGCAGAAACCTGTAGGCACTTTCATATATTCCAAAGCTGAGAGGCTCAGAGTACTCAAGTCCTCGACTCCGGGTCTGACTAAACATGACTTTTGTAAGCTTAAGAACAACAGTTCCCCTTCTGCATCCAGCAGTACGTGCAGCTCAGAGAACACAGAACCTACCCTACCCAAGCTCTGAAAACAGGAGAGCACATGTTTTCCATCAGGGCTAATTTCCTCAGCAACAACCTGAGATTTTTATGATGTTCTTAAACTGCTCTATGAATAATGCATAAGACTTTAAGTGGAGAGAGTACGGCATGTTTTCTGTAAGTCCTACCATTATCCATGTAACTTTCTAATTGTCATTTTCCCCCATTCTTTGTGCTTTTTGCTCTTTGGGGGGCATTGTATATCCCTAGAAGAGTATGCATGGGGGGCAGGGGAAGGGTGGCAAACAGAGAAAGAGTCCAATAGCTTTGCCAAGGAGGAATGAAAGGATTTTTAATACTTAGGACAATTATTCAGAGACTGAATGGGCAGGGGCTAGACCTAGGCCCCCTACATATTTGTAGCAGATGTACAACTTGGTCTTCATGTGGGTCCCCTAACAATTAGAATGGGGGCTGTCTTTAACTCTGTTGCCTGCTACTGGATCCCCTTCCCCTAGCTGCACTGGCTGGTTGGGTCTCAGTAGGTTTTTGCAATAACTACTTAGCTCAAATTCACTGTATCTGAACAGGGACACACCATTGTTCTATTGATCACCCATCAGTGCATGTATCAGTAACAAGGAATAAAGAAGAATGCATAGGAATGAGATGGCTACTGGTATGTCTCACATTTTTTTTCATTAATTAATTAATTTATTTATTCACGTTACATCCCAGTCGCAGTCCCACCTCCCTCTTCTCCTAGTTTCACTCTCACAAATCCCTCCCGCTTCACCCTGTCCCCTTTTTCTTAGAGAAGGAGAAGGCCCCCCCCACCTTGGGTATCATTCTACCCTGAGACATCAAGTTGCCTACCCTACATGCGGTTAGAATCTACTTCCTTAACAATAACCCCAAGTTATCACTTACTATTTACTGGGTTCCATCTGGGATGCTCTTAACTCTGGTTGGGCAGTCTTCTGGGACACATTCTCTTGGCTCTTAGCCCATGGTGTCTCTCCTCCTCTCTCTTGCACATTCTTCTACTCCAAAGCAGCGCCCCCTTCTCCCTCCCCATGGTCCTCTCTCTCTAAGCTCATGCAACCTCAATCCCACCTAAGTCTCTTCTGCCCAGGTCTTGGCTATTGGCATCTTTATTTACCAATCTCAATTAACTGGGGGAAGAGTTACTCAGCTCACGAGCAGACTCACCTCTGGGGCACCAATCTTAGGGGTCCCAAATTAGTATTAGAACAAAAGCAACACTATGCCAACCCACTACAGGGATCTTTGCAAAGCCTGGCCATGTCAGATAGATAATAAATAAAGGGCATTGTGTTGAATAGACAAATCTTTATTCTATAAATAGTGCTCAAGGAATGCTTCACTGAGAAGTTATTTTCCCCTTCAAAATTCCATTGCTTTATATCAACCTTGTTTGTCAGGATCCCAAACCTACTGATGAATAAGTATTAATATACTGTACTTGCAGTTTACCCAGGTAAGATATGATATGCCATTATTTCCAATTAATAATGAAGACATGGAGGTTCAGAGAGGTAAATTATCTTCCTCAGCAGAACATAGTCTATGGGGAAATTAGGATTTGAATTCATAAATTTTAGATTCTTTTTGGCCCTTTCTTTATACTGTGCTGATCTCGCTAATGATAATTGGGGGGGGGGGGTGTCCTAGAGGGATTGCTCAACAGTGGAGAGCATGGGCTTGCTCTTCCAGAGGATCCAGGTTCAGTTCCCAGCACCCACAAGACAGCTCATAGTCATCTGTAATTCTAGTACCAAGAGATTCAATGCCCTCTCCCAGCCTCCATGGGCAGCAGGCACGCATGCCGTGCATGGACATACTTGCAGGAAAATCCCCATACGCATAAAAAATAAATAATGGAAAAACTTTAAAGAAGATTTGTAAAGGGTTTTTTTAAGCAAGCTAAAAGTAGGTGTACAGTATTTTTAAATGCACAGAAATTAAGACCAGAACTCGGGTAACTCAGCTCGTTCTTTGAGGCGAATCACTAGTTTCTAGGCTTCTTGCTGGTGTTATGCCCGTCGTGTGCTCTCTTCACAAACAGTAGCAATTCCCAGTCCCTACACCTAATGGGAAAAGCTAGATAGAGCTGGCAGGTCTCTCTGCCTGAGGACAACTTCCAACATGTCAAGTGATTTATTTTTAATTCAACTTCTGCATAGCATTCTTAGCGTGAAAATAAATGTCTACGTCTTACACACTTGCCACTTTTATCTAATAATACTGGAATTGAGCTCAGCCACAAAATTCCAGTTGTCATGAGCAGCTCATGTTTGCTACTCATAAATAACATGTCATCTGGAAAAGAGCTGTGCTCAGATTGACAAAGCAGCTTCTGTGGTTTTCAAGGGCGGCAAGAATTTGCAAAATGATCCTAGTATCAAATCCTGACAGTTCTCTCATCAAGCTGTTGGTACTTTTTTTTTTTTTTAAACAATAATCCATCTGCATCACTTTGCTGCCTTACGGACTGCCCTGGAGCTTCACTCAGAGCCAGTGGTTTTTCTTTTTCTTCTTCCATACAAACCCATAATGTCAGGACTACTGGCTGCTGCCAACCATGTTGTCATAGGAAGCCCAGACTCTGATGGCCAGGCTTATATAAGAGCCCTTTACAAGCTCATCATGGCTGCTTGTCTCACACCTTAAGCTTACTCTGGTTAGAAGACTCCAATAGAAACAGTGGTAAAGAGACTTAAGTTTTTACAAGGAGAAGACAGTTCTCCTGTCCCTTAAAGGGAAACTCATGAAGAAATGCATTGTTATTTCTGGAGACCTGACATTGACTTATACACATAAAGACTCTAAATCACTAGGACACATGGGGTTCCTCACTGTATTCCATGACATAGTTCCCATAACTTGGCAAAGTACATACATTCAAGAATGTGCTACTGGTTTGAAAAATCCTCCCAGAGGAAGACAATTTATATTGCTAACACTCCTTAAAATAGTTTGAAACTATACTAGCATAATCTTACAGAATTGCAGAGGGTGTCAAAGGATTTTGAAATACATGAGACTTTAGCAGTTTGTTCAACCTCTTTGGGTAAATAGAAGGGAGATGGGATGACACTTTATATGTTTATATGCCTGTATATTTTTATTTTATTGTTTTTGTATTTGCTTTTCTTCATGGATAATTTTAAACACATTCAATGATGAAGAAATGAGCACAGCAGCCCTCTGTGTGAGCACCAGTCATGCCAATTGAACTATCAATCTTTCAGATTCCCTTATTTCCCATAAGGAATTCACAATCCAGAAGAGTAACCTAGCCATGATTAGTTAGGTTATTTTCTGGCTGATTCGTGACTCTGCAGCTGCACGTTTATTCTTAACTGCCCACTTCTCTCAAATGGTGCTTCTTCTTTTCTGCTCTGTCTCATGGTGTTCAGAATCAATCTGTCACTATTGAACAATCTCATCATCTAAAGAGCTATTATGAATGAATGACGCAAAAGACTGGGTGCATCTTGAGCAGGACTGGAGAATGTTCTGCCAAGAAAAATATCATCCCAGTGATTCGAAAATCACTTCTCCATGCCCAGCCACAGAAAGCAACTCTACAGACCTATAGAAGGCTCTTAGCTGTCTTCTAAAGATGTCAACACTGACTAAAATGTATGCTTTTGTTGTGTTTGGATCTTTACTATGTTTTAAAAAGGAGAACAGGATGTACAAAAATAAATCAAAGTAGTTTTATGTAAGTAATGATTTAGTGTTTTGGTTTGGGTTTTTTGTTGTTTTTTGTTTTTGTTTTTGTTTTTTTATTATTTTTGTTGTCCAACCCATTTTCTACACCAAACCACCAAACTTTACAATGCCGGATTCTTCAGCCAGCAGTCAGAAGCTACTCACAAGCATCCCTCTTCTGTAAAGCTGAAATCCTTTTGTTTTGTTCCAAACTGTACTTTTGTTCCATTCTTAGTTCAGTCCAATTTATAACCTATATCTTACAATCTGTACACTGTGTGGTGGTGGCAGTTTTACCATTTTGATATCTTTATTGGTTAAGGTACTAACTTCTGGAAGCTTCCTTCCTGCTGGCTAGCTTTCATAAGGTCAGAAGTTGCTTTGAAGAAAGCCAGAGGGAAAGGTTAACAGTGATATTTCTCAGCTTTAGACTTTTCATGTTATAATACCAAATTGCCAGACAAGATGAACCTACTGGTGTAATAGTGGTATGACTGTTATTGGGGTGACCAGCTGATTTCTGATTGGATCTGAGTGAGGACTTCTCTACAGGAGGGAGCTCATACTCAGAACTGGGGACCTGGTCAAAGTCCTGTGGCTAGGGAGGCGCTAGCACCAAAGGAAACATGCTACTTTTGTTTTGCTAAATGGAGATGTTGTCAAATAACCTCTAAACACTTATGTCCATAGACTAACTCTGCCCTCAACCTCAATCAATGAAACTTCTCATAGTAGTAAATGGAAATAAACGAAGAGATTCATGACTCATCAAAATTGTGAGAACAGCTAACTGTTGCGTTTTCATCCTTAAATGGCACATGTATATTACCCACTCCAGTGCTCAAGGAATATTTCAGAGAAGGGAGTATAAAGAATTTAAAAGCCACACTAAGAAGAAAGCTGTAAAACACTGTGCCGTGCACAGGACAAGGCTGTGGTGCTCACCAACTCACATCAGGTGTGGTTACCTACGTAAGGTTTACATAAGACCCAGACTGAGCTCACAAACTTGCATACATAGAGGAGGGACTCACAGGGTCTAGCCTTTCCTGTGAGTTATTGGCAGTCTCAGCCTGCTGAGGAAATGAGGTCCTTGTCCTCAGTGATGTCATCATTGGCGACTTACTCATTCTCCAGTGGTCCACACCCATGCCCATCCAGGCAGCACCAGCTAAACATGGTGGGTCACCAAATCAGAAACAAAGCAAAAAGACATGGAGATGGCATAGACACTGGAGGAGGTAGAGGAGCTGGTGGAGGTGAGAGAGGACAAGAGATGATGAAGGACTGTGTATGCCCAGAATATATTATATACATGCATGAAAATAGAAGAATAAGGGAAGTGAGTTACATAGCCTGTTTTTATCTTTAAAACATGAGTAGGTACCTTTTCCTGTCCTTCTGTGCCTGACTCACTCATTCACTTGACATTTGTTTGGACCCCAAACCCTTATAGAGAGGGACTTAGGAATACATTATACACGGTCCAGGCTGCAGACAGGCTAGTGAGTGGCAGTGCCAAGTTTATAAGCTGTGAAGTCATTATTCCCTCCCAGGGAAACTTGGCTGCCATTGCTGTTTAATGATGTGTTTACACTTAGGCTAACCAAGAGCTTGCCTGCCCATAAAAAAGAAGGGAACTGTCATTCTCGTCCCATTTCACAATTGCTGCACATAATTAAGATACTGACACTTCCTAAACTCAATGATAAACGAGCAACAGCCTTAAAAATGGATGCCAGGATGTTGATTAATAGAAATTGCTCTTATCATTCACCAAGGAATTAAAATTAATAGTTTTGTTCCTCTTAAATGTACACAATAATATGCTACTATGCTTTAAGGTTATACCATCCAGAGTGATGCCAACCATGAAAGACCTGATTACACTTGCTTCCACAACTATCCCCCACTTTTAACCATTAAGTCACATGAACTTAATTCATTTTTAGTCCTCTCTTATCCCTTCTTTGACATCTATTATTAAAGATTGCATTAGTCAAGGAAGAAATAGGAAACATGCAAAAAAAAAAAAAAACTATACTAATCCATTATGGTTTGGGGACTGGAGGCATGTGTGTGCATGCTTGTGTGCTCTGGAGGCATTTGTGTGCATGCTTGTGTGTTCTGGTACACACATGTATGTTTTAGAAACACGCATTGATTTTTCTCTTTCTATTCTCTCAAACTCTCAACCCAGACCCCAAATGCCAATTAGAAGCAAAGTCTTTTGTCAAAGAACAGAGTGGGATAAATAATTCAGAATAAAACTAAAGGAAACAAACTGGTTTTTCTTTTAGTAACAATATGCTAACAGGGCTAGAACATAAACAGTTCATTAGTTTTAAATAAATAAAACCTGATTTCCTTTGAAACCAAACCAGTAGCCCATCATTCAGCTCTTACCTCACTTACAAACTTTTTCATCTAGCATCCAAATGCCAAGAAAATAAACTGGGACAGGAGGCATGGCTCTGGTGTCTACAGTGCCTGCTGCTCTTCCAGCAGATCTTGAAAGAGTTCAGTTCTTAGAGCCCATGCCTTATACCTCACAACCTTCTGTAGCACCAGATCCAAGGGAGCAAATGGCCCCATCTGGCTGCTACAGAAGTGTGTGTGTGTGTGTGTGTGTGTGTGTGTGTGTGTGTGTACAGAGTCATAGGTGCATACACAAATAAAATATTGGAGCCATAAATGTTTTTTAAAAAAAACAAAATTAAAATCAAGAAGGGCCTATGAAAAAGCAGAAAGCTCTTCTAAGATGAGACATACAATTCTTTCTGCCATAAATTGATTCCCGATCTGGGCCTACATTTCTTACTAAAGACTCTTTTGTGCTCTTTTAGTGGCTGTAATTTAAGTTATTTATTTTCCTCTTCACATACCTCTATCTACTTGCCTTCATCTTATTCCCTAAATGCACTCATGTCTCTAAAACCTTACACTTCCACATCTTCAGCTCACCATGCCTAGAACCATGACAAAGTGAACGGTGTCGCAGCCCCAATCTCTGACCAGCAGAGAGTGGAAATAAACGACACCAATCCAAAAGCAGGTTCAGAGCAGCTGCAGCCACTTCTCTTTATTAGGAGGTTTCTGCACTTCCCCAGCTTTCAATCCCTCATTCCTGTCAGTCATCAAAATCTCAATCATATATCATCCTCTGGGACTGTCCACACTTATCCTCTTCCATTCACTCATGTCACCTCACACCACCCAATCATAGACACACACATCCAAGGCAGCATGCAAGATTGGTTGATAGAATGGTATCGCGAGATGTTGCACTAACCTCTCCAACGAGTTACACATGCTTTTACTGTGCATGATTGAGACTGAGGTAAACAAGCGAGGTCACCGGGCTTTAGCATAGAGCCAGGGTGCCAACTTTAGCCCATGCGGCCACGCCCACTCCTCACAAACAGGACTCCTTCGTTTCACTCTTTACCTGTTCTAATACTACGTGCCACGGTACCCGTAAGGAGAAATAGACAGCTCAAGCTCTGACATCAGCATGTTGATCCCCAGAGAAAGCTTCTCCTTAACTATCAGAGGAATCTGAGAGTGCTGTCTTATTAATGTGAAGGGGGGAGAATTTGGGGATGATGAGGGAGCCCGTGGGAGGAGGGGGGAGGAGAGAGGAAAGGAGGTCATCACAGCGAAGTACATGATATGCATCTGAGAATATGCTGTGATTATCTCCTATGCTAATAAATTTCTTGAGATAGGGTCTCTCTATGGATTCCTGGCTGTCCTTGAACTCACTATGTACACCAGGCTGGCCTCAAACTCAGAGATCTGCCTGCCTCTGCTTCCTGGTGCTGAGATTAAAGGCCTGTGCCACCATTCCAGGCATGTATGCTCATCTCAGACTTAAATAAGAATTAAAATGCTCTATTGTTCCTCTCTGACAGCTATATATGCTTCTCCACTACTAAACCTTCCCTTCCACCACTTTCCACCCTGTGAAGTGAACACCTAGTTGCCACAAACAACCCCTCCCCTCTGACCTACCTATAATGCCCACTAAAGCTAAGTTTAGGCCAGTGTGTAGAACTAACCCTTTCATTCAATCTGTTGACTCTCCTGTACATGGGAAGTAGTCTATTCTCCTGATTTACTTCTTAATTTTATTCTTGGAATCACTTCCCACAATGGGCCCACTAATCCCAACTAGATTATATATCCCGATTTTATTGTAATTTTTTTGTGCTTGTGCATGAACATAAAATAGAGAAGGTGCATGCATGCTGCTGTAGCACAGGGTGGTCAGAGAAGAACTTTGTGAAGTTGGTTCTGTCTTACACCTCTATGTGGGTCCCAGGGATCAACCTAGGTTACAAGGCTTGCACAACAAGCACTTGACCCCAGAGCCATCTAACTGTAAACTGGAATCTCTTAAAGAGCAATAATTGTGTTCCCTGAGTCACCAACCAGGTAGCATACAGTAGCTGGTATGAGACCCCTGACACATATACAGCAGAGGACTGCCTGGCCTGGCTTCAGTTAGAGACTTGAGGCCCAGGAAGTGGGGAGGCCTGGCGGGGTGGAGGGGTAGGAAGAGTGGGGACATCCTGTTGGTGACAGGGAGGAGGAATGGGAGGAGGAACTATTGGAGGGCAGACCAGGAGGGGAATAATGACTAGACTGTAAAAAAAAAATAAAATAAAGATAATTAAAAACAATAACAATAATAATAGTGTTCCATCCATCTTTGGCTTTTCAAAAACAAGGTGCTGAGTTGGAAAGAGATTCTTCTTTATAAACAACTATATTTAAAATTATTTTCTCAAAGCAATGATTTGAAAGGAAGTTCTACAGGAACCCAGATGTGAGATACGATCTACTGAACAATGACAAAGGCCTGGGCTGCCTCTTCTGTACAAATACATCTATATATTAGGTCTATTTTTTCCTTTTCTATAGTGTTTAAGATTGTCTGTTAAATGAAGGCTTAATTCAAGTTTTAAAAGGGGTTTCTGAGTTTTACAGTATCCCTATACACTGAAACAAAACCCAAAAACCTTAAATAAAAACTAAGACCATTTTAAAATAATTGAACTAATACTCATTTTGAAATAACATTATATACAAGCAAAGAGTGAATAAACATTATAAAACTCGTTTGTTGTAACTTTCCTTTGATTTTAAAATAATAAATTAAAGAAGGCTTAAGACCTCTCAAGTCACTGCCAAGAGCCTCGCTGTGCCAGGCCAGCCAGAGGTACCGCCTGCTTGACACCTTTGCCATGAATCTGAGAGTTGCTTTGCTGACATGAGCAGATTGGCCAGATGGAAAGAACAGTTTGTGGTGAAATCCAAAAGTGTGGCAAGGAATAAAACTAACTACAATAAACCTATTTACAAAACTTTCCTAAGGAAACATTCAGAAGTATTGTGGCATTTCCAACAATATTCACTGACAATTAACAATTGGAAATAATATAATTCATAATAAGGGAATGACAAATATTACCTTTAGTACATCTCACCCATAACTATCAAAAACAAAACAAAACTATGCCACCAAAATCAGACCTGTCACCTTGACACTTAAATGAACTAGGTAACATTAAGTCTGATTTTCACATACTGACAGCTAATTCAAATGCTTTACAACACTTCAAAAGCCCAAGAAAATATGTCCATCATCAGTATTTGGTCAGCTTTCTACCTTGCTCTATATGATGGAATGTTTTGAAAAATTACATGCCAAATAAATATGAAAATGTTCCTTTGTTAATATTAAGATAATATATTCTAATTTCTTAAAGTATCTATGTGCATTTTAGTTTTTGTTGTGAACCACATTCATACCTCTTTGACATCCATTTCACCTGTGACTAGCTAATCTGGTTAAGGAAAACTTAAATCTCTCCAGTTGATGACCAAGCCTCTAACTCTTCGTTCTTCACAACAGAAAGCACACACATTACTAAGGGTAACTCTTTGTGGAAAGATTAAATAGTGGCTAGACATTTTTGCAGAATTTTTATACTCTTTATTTTGCTCTCTTTAGTGGTTCTGGGAATCTAGCTTAGGACTGTGTACATGTCAGACAAATGCTCTACCACTGGATACATCCCCAGCTCCCGACCAGATGGTTGTAAAGTAAATGTTCACCATAGACTGTCTCATCTCCTCTGTTTTTATCAAAGCCAATTAATTAATTCCAGACTTTTTTTTTTTTTTTGGTCTGCACCATTCCAGAACTCTTTGAAGAAAAGATTTCTGGAAAGTTAGGGAAAACATGCTCTAAGCATTAAAGAGATGACCCATTAGATAAACCTGAGATAATCGAGTCATTTTTAAATGAATCAAGCTTACTCATACATATTTTCAGGTTTCAATTAGCCAAATAATAAAAAATTATTCTAACGTTTTTAAAGACTAGACTAAATAATTGTGAAGGGAAATCCATATGTCTGTTCAAAAAGAAAATGCAGAATTAAGTCAGACATGGTAGCAAACGCATTTATTACCAGCACTGGAAGGAAGAGACAGATGCACCTCTGAGAGTTTAAGGCCAGCCTGGTCTACATAGCGAGTTTTATAACAGCCAGGACTACATAATAGAGAAAGCCTGTCTTAAAACCACCAAGAAGAAGACAAACAAAACCCCAAACTATATCATGGGACCATTACCTACTGACATATTTTTCAATAAGTTCAACATCGCATACAATGTCCAAACAAGTACCAGATAAAATGACTAAATCCTTGGGCAAAAAGGAACTTTTTTAAAGATGTGAGAGTAATTACAAGAGTCATTCTTGACCAACTGACTCCGTCAGTCCATCTTAACAAGATCATACAGTTCCTGAGCTAGAAAGGAAGACAGATGTTATTTACTCTCAGGTTTCTTCCCCTTCACATTTCAGCAAACACCTGGTCTAGCCTGTGCTCCAGCCAGCCAGCCCTGTATTTTATAGGCTCAGAATTGTATAGCCTCAAACATAAGCATTTTGTGAAGGTAACAACTTTAGATCCCAAGCACTGAGCTTATGTAGTAAGCATGGCCAGAAGTAGAAGCCCTCAGCTACTCACAACACACAAAGGAACAAACGGCTTCTGAAAAGCAGAGGGACATACAGCACATGGACTGGCTGCATGACGCCACCTTTCTCCCCAGCTGATCAGAAACAGAAGCTATATTCCAGGCCTGGACAGTCTGTGAGCTCTGTACTGTGAACAAGTTTGGCTGTGGCAACTAGACGAGGACTAGAAAGTCAGGTCCTTACTGACTACTTCTTTTTTTTTTAAGGCATTTTTTGTTAGATATTTTCTTCATTTACATTTCAAATGCTATCCCCTAACCCCCCCCACCCGCCGCCGCCCTGCTCCCAACCCACCCATTCCAGCTTCCTGGCACTGGCATTCCCCTGTACTGGGGCATATGATCTTCCCAAGACCAAGGGCTTCTCCTCCCATTGATGGCTGACTAGGCCATCTTCTGCTACATATGCAGCTAGAGACACGAGCTCTGAGGGTACTGGTTAGTTCATATTTTTGTTCCTCCTATAGGGCTGCAAACCCCTTCAGCTCCTTGGGTACTTTCTCTAGCTCCTTCATTAGGGGCCCTGTGTTCCATCCAATAGATGACTGTGAGCATCCACTTCTGTATTTGCCAGGCATTGGCATAGCCTCACAAGAGAGAGCTATGTCAGGGTCCTGCTTACTGACTATTTCTAACGGCTCGAATTGCTGTGCTTTCCAGTCTTTAGACAAGAAAAGAACGCTTATAGTGGGAAACTTTCTGTTTCTGCTTTTGAATAACAGCTTTGTAGCCCGAGAATGTATGACAGTCTTCTCTCCTAAAGTCAGGATGAAAGTTAAAAACATTCCACATCAAGCCCGTCCACACCCAAGCCCACAGGGAGGTGAACCCACACTTTTCTCTGTGAGTCTGCCCCAGGCCCTCTCCCACCCTGTGCTACATCTCCATGGTCAGGCCCAGACATGAACTACATTTGTACACTTTTCTTGGGTTACTACTGAACTGGAATCAAAGTCTTTCCAATCAAAAGTTAACATTGAACATTTAAAGGACTGACTTACAGACTCCTCTATAGACTCAAATCAACAGAATTTGTGCAACCGCAAAAAAAAAAAAAAAAAAATAGAACTAAATGTCCAGTCACCAGAGACAGGATAGACTCTCCTATCAGGCACATTGCCAATTAAATCCACACACCCAAGTGTCATCTCAAAAACGCAAACAACATGAAAAGCCAAGATAATCTGTCTCCCCCAAAGTCCTCTAGTCCTATAGAAATATTCTCTGGTGAGAGTTTCGGGAAGCAGAATGTAAAAGAACATTATATAACCAAAGAATCCAAGGAGTTTAGGTAGACTATGGATAAATACCTTAAAGAGAACACTAATAAATTCCATATTGAAGTTTAAAGGCACAAATAGCTGAATGAAATCATGGAGACAATGCAAGATTTGGAAAGTGAAACAATGGAAAAAGTATTGCAAGCAAAGTGGACAAGGGAACAAATGATGTCACTATCCTAAAATACGACAAAATAGACTTCAAACCAAAATTAAGTAGAAGAGATAAAGGAAGGACCTTTTATTCTGACCATTTGAGCAAAAACACATTAGAATCATAAGCATATACTCATAAGCCTCTGGAGCAGTCAATTTCATAAAAGGCATACTTTTGGACTTCAAACCACAGATTAACTTCAATCACTAATACTAGGTAAAAAAAAAAAAAGTACCCCACTTTCTCAAATTTGATGGTTTGTCTGAACAAAAAATTTGAGAAGCACAAAAATTAAATGGCATCACATGTCAAATGGACATAAAAAGATATGTATAGACTACTAAACACCAAAGAAAATACATTCTCAGCAGCCCAAAAAAGTTTTTCTAAAATAGACCACATATTGAGACACAAAACAAATGTCAACAAATATGTAAATACTAAAATAACTCCCCGTGTCCTGTCTACTAACAAATTAATAGAACTGGAAATCAATAGCAAACCCGCCAGGAGCCATCTAGAATAGGTCAGGGCTAGCAGATGGCTTTCCTGGAGATGGCCTATCATTTTTGGATGGTCTATGATGTGTGAGCTCTAGGAGGCAAAGTGCCAAAGGGAGTTCATCTCAGGATTGCTTCTTGCAGTTGATAGGCCTTTTCTGCCATTATTAAGTTAATACGTAAGCCTCAGGCATTTAGCCCACGCTATTGATCAAATTTCCTACAGATCAACAAAAAAGATGAACTTTCATGAATTAATGCTGTTTAGGCAAATTAATGATTTTATACAATTCCTGATTTGATTCAAATAATTTTAGGAAGAAAGTTTCAAAAGATGGTTTTAGTTGTTTTGCTAGGGAGATTTAAAAAGTCAGAATTAATAATAGAATGTGCCCACTGCTCACAATAGTAAGTAAATGCATAGTAAATACAGCAAGCTTTAATAATTACATTAAAAGGAGATGTAGGCATGGAAGAAATTTGTGTTCAAGAAAAAGCATTCAGGCCCAAGGATGAAGCCACTGTGATAAGACAGGGCCATGAGAACCTGTTGCTTTGAACTTATAATAAGTTTACAGACCAAAACACTGCTTTGAACTTGCTATTGATAGCCTTCTATTGCTCCCCCTTTTATGAAACCTTTTATCTATAAGGTAATTCATTCTTACATAAAGAACTTTTTGTATCAAAAATATAAAGAGATGAAAGCAATAACGAAAGGCAGAAGAACAGCCATTTTCTGCTTCACCTGCTGTGTATGTGTCTGTGTGAGTGACATCTTTCCTTTCCTTTCCTTTTTCTCTCTTGCTCAGAGAGTTAATGAGATCCCTGACCAGTGAGAAGCTTCTGGCTGATTGGCCAGAAAAAGCACTAGCAATAAATCCTCTACTGAATTCCCCACGGCTATACCGCCTATGTTAATTGCCAGCGAATCATATAGGGAGTTTATAAAGTAAATAATAGTTAAGTTTTCCATCGCTTAATGAAACACAGAACAGTTACAGAACTAAAAGGCCAGAGATCATCAAAATTCTGACGTGTGTCCATTGCTGTGTTCCATTTAAACCCTTTCCAGCCTGGCAGGCTCCTGGCACAAAGCCATGGACATTAAAGAACCATGGACATTAATGATGAGCAGTTCAAAGAACCAATTTAAAAATTCTGAAAACAAGTGAAAATTAAAACAGAACCTGCTTTTAAAAACAATAAAATAAAATAAAACACTGAAATGCATCAAAAGTTGTCCTAAGAGGGATATTTATAGCTCTAAATGCCTAAAATTTTAAAAATCAGAATGAGCACAAACAACTTAATGATGCACCTTAACATTTAAAAATAAATAAATAAGAATAAAGGGAGGATGGAGGGGGGAGTATGAAAAGCAGAAGAGTAAGGTGAGATAAACAACTCTAAAGAGCTTTTCCTATGGCATTTTTTAAAGCCGTAGGAAAACCAATTATTTTAGAATATTACTTTAAAATTATATGTTCTAGTTATACCACATGGGCAGCAATGCTCCTCCTGGGAGCCATAGACTATCCAACAAAACCCTAGTGGCAGGCAACAGACAACTCCCTTTGTATTGTTGGTCAAGGAAGTCCAAATTGGCCCCAGACCATATAGGGTAGTGCCGTTGTCCTTGGTTACCTCCCATAACTTGAAGGCAAGTCTCTATTCCATACACATGGCACAATATTTGGATGAATCAAGCTGGCACTAATCTAGAAGCAACATACCTGAAGACAAACTCTTGCAGTATCAGAAAGTGCTATAGAAGCTGGCAAGGAAGATCAACTACCAGCAGTCCTATGCTACTGAGCAACAGCTACCAGAGTTACAAGACACAATATTGGCACTTAGATCTTGGGGTAGCCAAGAGCTGTTTAATTGGACTTAAGTGTTCAGAGCCTGCCCTGAACACCAGTTCTCTCCGGAAAGCAGCCAGTTGGGTGGAGTGTCAGGGGAGGGGGGCAGTCTTGGTTGTATGAGGGTAAAGGTTGTTTAGTTTACCTGTCTTGACTTAAATTATTAGCTGCAGGTCTCGGGGAATTAACTCCCAATTGTTAAATAGGAGGGAGGATACTAAGTAAAGAGGTTCTTTGACCACCCCACATACACACCTGCCCCACTTTGAGAAGAATCTCTAATCTTTATTGCTAAGAGAAGGAAAAGGAAGAACTAACTTTCTGTTGCTGTTAAGAAAAACCTGACTTTTTTCACTGCTCTCAGTACTTATACTTTTCTCAGGATACACGATCACATGCTATTCCAAGTATCTTTCTTCAAAAGTTCACAAGTTCAACATAAATTCAAATCATAAATTGAATAAGAAGTAACAACCAAGATGTTTACATGTGTTTCCATTAACACTACTTATCTAACTGAACATTTATTATCTGCCCCTAGCTCCATTGACTCAGCCCTTGCTGGGACATCTATGGCAGAACCTCTACACCCAATATTCATGAAACTTCTCAGAAGATGGGGCAGAAAAATTGTAAGAGCCAAGGCATCAGGATGACTGCTGCAAGACAGTGTCTTCTAGGCGTGATGGAATACTGTGCCATGAACTCTGACCGCAAGGTTGCCTAACAAGGCCATACTGCTCTCCAGGCCAACACAGATTAGGAAAATTTCAAAAGGATCCACTCCAAAATAAATAGCTACAGGTAATCAATGACTTCTGAGAGAAAGAGAATCCATAATTTCAAGGGATAGGTCCCCTCATATGTTCCTTAACCCTAAGTGATCAACACTAAACACATGTGCATTTGGGTAACACTAATTGGACTCAGGGTGTGTGTGTGTGTGTGTGTGTGTGTGTGTGTGTGTGAGAGAGAGAGAGAGAGAGAGAGAGAGAGAATAATTATAGAAGAGGTCATGAATTTGAGAAGGGAGGCACATTGGAGGGGTAGGAGGGGAGGGGATATAAATGATAAAATATAGTATACATGAGTACATGAAATTCTCAAAAAGTTAAAAAAAATAATTAAACTTTCCAATTCAAATCTCACATGTCAATACAGATGACTTTGCCGATGACTATTTTTAGGTACTAATTTAATGTAACCCTCTATTTTAAATCAGGCAGTAACAGGGGCATCATAATCAAAGATAATTAGATGGAAGCAGTAAAGCAACCGAGTTTCAAGCCAACATACTACTTCTCTCTGCAGGTGGATAATGAGGCACAGGTGCACAGCTGAGACAGCACACACCGGGTCATTGTCAGGTCCTGACGTAAATGTGTCCATGAAGAACGTGTTGTTCAACATATCACAGTCCAGGAAATGATTAAGCACAACCAGTCGCCATGGTTCCTGCCCGGACACTGAGAAAATACTGGCAAAGCTACCGTTGAGTGATGCCATAATCTGTTTATGAATATTATCAGGCTCTCACCTTCTTTAGTAAGAGCCGAGAGGTTTGAGCAATCTGAAAAGAGATTGTAGTGCCGTGCCCTCTCCAGCCCGGCTTAACACGCTGAGAACAATAACCTGGGTTTATATAACTGTTCAAATGATCAGCTTGATCTTTAAGTCAAAGGCTGTCTTCAAAATCAAATCATGCTTCAGTCTGCTCATTCATGGGAAGTCCACTTAAGCTTACAGCGTTGCTATTCCAAGTTAAATTCTGACTTTGAGATGTCCCTGGCAGGATGTAAAATGAGAAGAGTGAAGCAATGGAAAATTCTCCCCTGGATCATGGTGTTGAGCAGGAGGAATTTGCAACCTGCAACATGTGTTTTGGAGCCTTCACTGAGGGGGAGGGGGAAGCAGGGCGGAGGGGACTTCATGACACTACTGTGTCATGAAGACTGTTTCATAAGGAAACAGATTTCTCTAGAAGTACATTATCTTTACCTTTACACTTGTAAAAGGCATCAGTAACCTGACCCAGCTGTGAACCCCACAAATTACAATGTCAACCTGCCAGGTAAGATGTGCCCATAACCAATTGCTCCCCGGTTGAGCGCAAGGCCCACTCTACAGGTGGGATCTATACCTGGTACTTTAAACTTGATCAAAAACACATGGCTGAGGAAGCCATAGACTCGGGGGGGGGGGATTTATTACTGTTGTTTTTATAAATTGTTATAGGATGGAACTACCTTCTAAATATCTATTTGTAACCATAGGCAAATGTTACTCTTAGCATTAATCAGAGAAGCCTTTCTGAGCAGTGAATGGCTATCGCTAGACTCTAGAAGAAAAGGAGGTACTGTTTTCAGTTACATGCCCTCTGATAAGGCCACAGCTTCTAATGGATAATTTCAAGCCCCTTGGCACACATGGAGCCCTGGATAAGCTCCATATTACAACATAAAACACATGAGGATGGAAGAAGAGTTTGTAGGGAGACAGGAGATAATGCTGAGATGAAGGTAATCAAAATGATATATGTACATGCATGAAGTGGTCAGTAAACAAAATTAATTAAAAAATAATGAAAAATATGAAAGTTATATCTTTGATAAAAGAAAAAGAGTAGGGCAGGCTGGGCAATTGAATCAACTGTCACTAAAACCCTGTATTTTCAAGTATTTCTAACTTAGCTTTTCTTTAGACTGTGAAAAATTCCACTCTATATGTTTGCACCTTTCAGGAAAGAACCATCTATACTCTTAGCCACTCATTACAGAAAACAGTGAACATCTGTTTCATCAACCAAGGCCTGCCACTTACCCAGCAGGAGGTTCATCTGTCTTAGTGAAGATTACGATTGCTGTGATGAAACACCATGGTCAAAGGAACATGTGAGGAAAAGGGTTTGTTTGGCTTACACTTCCAGTCTCTCACTGAAGGAAGTCAGGACAGGGACTCACACAGGGCAGGAACCTGGAGGCAGGAGCTGCTGCAAAACGGCCATGGAGGAGTGCTGCTTGCAAGCCGGCTCATCTTATAGGACCCAGGCCCACCAGCCCAGGGATGGCACCACCCACAATGGGCTGGCTCCTCCTACATCAATAAGCAAGAAGATGCCCTAATGGCCAGCTGGATCTTATGGAGAGATTTTCCCAATTGAGGCTCCCTCCTCTCTGATGACTCTAGCTTGTGTCAAGCTGACACAAAACTAGAGAGGAAAATCTTCGTTGAGTTTTCCAAGCATCTAACACTGGGCAACGCTGACACTTGTTTTCTAGGAACTCAGAACAAAACAGATGTTTCCAAATACATGCGCGGTATCCGGGGCAGTGAGTCCTGGGGGAACCCAGCATGAAGGGTTCTCTCATGAGAGTCTTCCCCCTTGATACACCAGGATGTATCTGCACACCTTAAATTAGAGAACTAAATTTCTCCTCATAGAAACCTATGGACCCAAACCAGCCACTGGTATGTGCAGAACAATAAACCCTAGGTCATATTTTCACCTGTGTCCTTTCAGTGGTGCCTGCATTTTATTCTACAAAACACAACATAGGCATTAACAAAAAAAATATAGTCACATTTTATAAAAACATTTCAAAGATGAAACAAATGCCTTCTAATGCGTCATAATTACAATTTTATCACCACCTCCCCCAGAAGCACCCAAATTTTGCCCCTTCCTGTCAAAAGCATATCTTCAGGATCTTAGCCCTACTTCCTGTACTAGCCAGGTCTCCATCCCTATTTCATTCTTCAGTCTATGGTGAAGAAATCCTGGAGCTTACTTTTATCTGGGTGTTATGGTCCAGGGCAACTCTGTTAGATCTTCCTAAAATACTGTTATGACAGTAAATTCTTTAATAAAACAAAATCTTAGATCTTAAAATCTTTTTAAATCTCTGCAAACTCTTTCTTAAAAGTGTTTTATAAACTAGATCATTATTATAAACAATGTTTTAACAATGATCTAGTTTAACAATAAAACAGTTCCTTGAATACAAACTAGGTATTTGCTTGCTAGTCATGAAATGGTTATCTACATACAACAGACTATCTCAAGATCATTGAAATAATGACTATTGTAGACTAGTTCTTTATGGAGTGCTCTCAAGTCTTCAAAATAGTAAAACATAACCCCAATGTCAAAGTATTCTGGTTAGTGGGAAGCCAGTGGTGAAAGTTAAAAAGTCACAACCTAGTCTTGGTGAGTATTAAAACATAAAGCATATACTAGCGCAGAAAGGTAGAAGAGGAATTTGGGAGCTTGTTGGTACCTCACTGAAAGGTCCAGGTGCTAAAATTACATGTTCTTCCCTAAATCTGCCAGGAAGAAATACCCTATTAACCAGGAACTACTCTTTCAGAATAATAAAAAATTTCCCAGAAGCCCACATGCAATTTTGTGTTACTTGTAAAAGACTGATTCCTTAACATCTATTTTTTTTTTACAATAACGTGGATTCACTCGGAAAATCTCTTGTGTAGTGTATGCATGCAACACCTGTTAATTAAAGCTGATTGGCCTGCAGTGGAGCCAGGAAATCAAAGGAGGAACATCTAACAGGGAGTAAAGATTTGGTATAGAGGGAGGCGCAGGGGGGATTGGGAGTCCACAAACGGGAAAAAAGACATACATGAAACCTGAGCAGATGTAACCAGCTACATGGCAGGACTTAGATCAGAATAACTGAAATATTAATTTATGAGATGGTTGGGGAACATCCAAAGCTTATGGTCTAGGTATTTGTATATGTAATTTGAGTCTCAAGGTTGTTATTCAGGAAGCCTGGAACCGGGATGAAAAACTTGGATATTACAGGACATGGTATAAGATGCGTGAGGTTTGGTGACAAGGTAAGTTCAATGTTATTTCATGGGCCCAGTCCATGGAGGACTAGCTTATAGGCTATGAATCATAAAACCCAGAAAGCAGGCCAGCTTGGTCAGGTCTAAGCTAAGAGTATGAGCTTTTCCAGGCCCTAGTCAGGGTTTCAAGTCAGGCTATTACTCACTATTTCTCCTAAAACTGGGTCACAACTTAATCAATCAACAGATGTTGATTGGGCTTATCTCTCTCATCTTGTGTTTTGTTCAACATGGTTCTTTTAACTGGAATCACAACCACCTTCCTTCCCTTTTTCTAGCATTTGTTTAGAACTTTCTCATGTCCTCATACCAGCAAGGCATTAGGCAAATACAAAGGAGGAAAAGCCTGCTCACTGAAGCTACTGAATGCCAACACATTACTCTGCTCATAACTGTTTTAACTGTTGATTCCCCCTGCCTCTCCTATATGGCCCTATTCGCATCTCCTGTTCTCTTTAAACAGGTCACCAACTGCTCCTCTCCTTGAAAGACTGGCATCTGGCCAGCCCACCTAATCTCTCCTCAGCCTCTCACCACTCTTCATTCTGTTGGTGTGTTAAGGATAGGAGGGAAAATTGAAAGTGTTTACTAAAGCTCAACAGAAGCCAAATCATCACTCGGTGTCATTAACTATCCACACAGCTCAGGCAGCAACTGGCCTCCATCTTCACCCACATCTGATTCTCCTAAATCCTCACTCCACTAAGATCAAAGAATCATTATCATCTCCACACGGCATTCACACAACAGGAATGGTGCTTGAGATTCAACTGTTGCTAAGAGATGGGATTGTTTTTCTGACAGACAAGAAAAGGGCAAGTTCTTGAAAGACAATGTTTATTACTAATGGATACATCACAAGCATACATGAGAATCGAAGGATCCTTATACAAACATAAAACACTTAAATTTGTATTTCTAATCAACTAATGACTAGAAATGTTCAAGAGAGTAGTATAGTAAATTGACTTTGTTTGACCCCACATTGGATAAACTGCCATAAATTAAATAAAAAAGAATAGCATGCTATTAACCATACTCCATATTAAGTATATATTAGGATATGTACATTAATACTTAGGAATCATCAAGTAGTCCAGACATATATTTATACATGTAGTCTCTTATACCATGATTTTTCCCCCAATTAAGCCCTTAATTAATTAAATACAAGAGAAAAAAATCAGGATTACTAATCGCTTGGCCTGAGCTGTAGTAATAACCATGTAGTTGAGAGAAGTGTTTTAGTCAGTGGCTTAGTATCCAGTGGGGAGTGGCTTCACTTGTCTCCTGTTGACTTATTAGAACAGTCTACACATTACAAAATGCATGAATCAAAGAAATTTCCAGGTAATTTTTTTTTTACATCACCAACTATGTTATAATATCCTCCTATCTCCCCACCTCTGGGCAGGGTACTTTGCGTACACAATGCTCTCAGTTTAAGGACTGTAACCTTTACATCATTTTTCTGCATTGATTGCACACTAGGGAATAGAATGATCGAGAATCCTGATTCATTGCAGCTGGGTTAATAATGAAGGCTGGCCCCACCTATCTCTACTTGGAATCATTGGAAACATTTGAGAGGGTGGGGGATAACTGACCCACATTTTTCTTGGCTAAAACCTCCCAATTTAATAAATATAAGTTAGTCTCCTAAATCACTGTTTTCTTCTAAGTAAGTTGTCTATTCTTCCAACTCCAGTTTTTGCTGACCTCATAACTATGAAACTTACAGTCCCTGATTTAAGAAAAATAAATGAACCAAGTATTTTATCCTGCAGCCATTTTATACCTGGTCTGAAATAACTAATGAACTTCAAGAGATTTGTTGCAAACATAAAGGTGTCCTCAGAGATAGCTTGAATTAACAATGATCTATTATTGCCTATGTATCTTTAAATTAATCATCATGATTAATTCACCTTTACAGCCTATCACCCAAATTATCCATTCAAAATAACCATAGGTAAAAAGAGAAAAACTTCCATTTTTAATTTCTATTTATAAAGCATAGATTTTTTTCCAACCTAGACAATTTTAAAATTATCTTGCTTTGTCCTGTTATGGTAGGTGGGATTTCACCTAGACAACAAGCATTAGACAAAGCAACAAATGATATCACTGACATTATGTGAGGTAGGTATGTGCTGTTTTCAAAATTCTTAAGCCAGGTCCTAGAATTGCCCGCTACACTGTTCTACCTCAGAAGCAGTCAGGGAACATATCTAAGTAATAACTTTGCCTGTCAGCCCATCTAAAAACCAAAGTGTCTGTCCTGGTATTTACCTAACACTCAGCCCTTTACAGGCCCATGATTACTTTTGCCTAAGACAAATAGAAACCATGAAAACTTCATACATGGGTACTATTCCTGAAAGCTTAAAGAATAGGATATCATAATCATTTGCTTTCTCTGTTGTCATTAACCAAAAGCACCTTTGAGAAGGTATGGTGGTTTAAATATGTTTGGCCCAGGGAGTGGCACTATTTGAAGGTATGGCCTCATTGGAGTAGTTGTGGCCTTGTTAGAATAGGTGTGTCACTGTGGGCATGGGTTTTAAGACCCTCATCCTAGCTGCCTGAAAGCTAGTCTGCTCCTGGCTTCCTTTGGATGATGATGAAGAACTCTTAGCTCCTCCAGTGCCTAGACTGCCTGGACACTGCCATGCTTCCAGCTTTAATGATAATGGACTGAACCTCTGAACCTATAAGCTTGCCTCAATTAAATGCTGTCCTTAAAAGAGTTGCCTTGGTCATGGCGTCTCTTCACAACAATGGAAACCCTAATTAAGACAGAAGAAAAGAGTTTATTTGGCTTATAGTTTACCATAGAGGGAAGCCAAGACAGGAGTTTGAAGAAGAAACCACAAAGGAAAGAGCTTATTGGCTGGCTTCTTCTAACTGGCTTTACCTTTCTTATGCAACTGAACTCTCTAACCCCCTGCCTAGGGATAGTACCACCCATAGTGGGTTGGGCCTTTCTACATCAACTAATAATCAAGAAAATGGCCTACTGATATGTCCACAAGCCAAGCTGATGAAAATAATTCCTCAATTTGCTTCCTCTTAAGGGTGCCAAATTGATGACCAAACTGTGGCACATATTGACATAACTAATTTAAGAGTGTTGTGGACTTGATTTATGGCCTCAAGAAGCTCGAAAATAGTATAGAAGCAAGCATCAAACATAAACAAGATATACTGTACCTAAAGATTGCCTAACTCAGCAATCTGTTCCAAAAGCCTAATTTTTATTTAGATGAGTATTTGAGTTTAAACTATATTAAAATTACTTCAAAGCTTCCTCTATCTCGTTTGATTTTAACAAGTATGCCACAAAACAGCCGCGTTCTAAGCTTTACTCTTTGTTAATCTCACTTTATGTAAGACTAGAAGAAACTAGAAAGCCTGGGCCATAGTTCTTAGAGATGCTCGCAAAAAGTCAGTCAGAGGCATTACAGCCCCAACTCCAAGGTCTGGCTTTAAGTTTTTTTGTTTGGTTCTGGTTTTTTGTTTTGTTTTGTTTTGTTTTTTTGTTTTTTTGAGACAGGGTTTCTCTGTATAGCCCTGGCTGTCCTGGAACTCACTCTGTAGACCAGGCTGGCCTCGAACTCAGAAATTCGCCTGCCTCTGCCTCCCAAGTGCTGGGATTAAAGGCGTGTGCCACCACGCCCGGCTGTTTGGTTCTGTTTTATTTGTTTTTAGAATATGTTTCGAAATCAGAATTCATGCCACTTTAAATTTCTTTCGACATATCTCTTGATGTAGAAATAAAATTCATCACTTTTTTTTCCTCCATTCCAAAAACTTAAGCTGCAGTGTTGGAATGAGAAGTGTGCCCCATGTTTCCTTATTTATTCTTCAATGCAAACTCTTCTTCCATCAGGGTTCAAACTCCGGATTAGTTAAACAGCAGAGATAACAAGCCTTCTCTATCTCCTCCAAGCTTCTGATTGGTGTCAAGAAATAAGCATTTAAGTTAAAGCTCCTCCCTGCCATGAGAAAATAAAGGGCAATTAGCTGGGAAAGCAATAATGTACTCAAATACCATAGTGCATATCCAAGCTGCATGCCAAAGTCACCCACACATAAGTTTTCTTTACACATTTTTTTATACTCTTTTAAATTTTTTTAATCCCCTACAATGTCACATGTTTTTTTTACTGAATCCCAAATTAAACCCATTAACATACTGTGGAACTTTTTAGTAGCTAGAAACTCCTAAGTGGGGGCTGCAAACCCTGTTCTGATCATGTACCTGAATGTTTTCAAGGCTGCCTGCTCCCAGTGAGCTACACTGACTTTCCTTTTTTTTTTAATCTTTAACAATTTCATACACTGTGTAATGTGTTTTAATCTCTCTCTTTCTCTCTCTCTCTCTCTCTCTCTCACACACACACACACACACAGACACACACAGACACACACACTACTCTCTCTCATCCCCTCCCACCCCCACCAAACCTCTTCTTCCCAGCACTGCCATCTTCATCCTTTTTTCTGT
Organism: Mus minutoides; assembly: GCA_902729485.2. Classification (NCBI taxonomy): domain Eukaryota; kingdom Metazoa; phylum Chordata; class Mammalia; order Rodentia; family Muridae; genus Mus; species Mus minutoides. The sequence continues at coordinate 43,372 of CACVCL010020112.1, read as the reverse complement.
TTCTGTGTGTACCACTGAGCTGAGCTACAGTTGCCTGTAAAACCATGGTTCTTTACTGGAACATGAGCAACTCAGCAGTGATTAGATCACTGAAGTGAATGATGCCCTCTGTGGCCACCCTTAACTGGCCATAATCCCTCAGAGGTGGGTGGGGCCTCATGAGACCCTCTGGTGTGGAGCCTCCCTCTGAAGACTGTAGGGTCTGGATCCATTGGCCTTTCTCAGAGAATATTCATAGTTAAATCTTTGTTCCAGAGATCTTTTTTTTTTTTTTCGAAAATATACTTGAATGCTATGCAGTCCATCAGAAGAAGTGGAAGCATGTAGTCATAATCCTTAATTAGAATGACTCCTTTCTTGCCTTATCTTGATTCAAATCTGAAACATTTTCTTTCCTTATTTATTTACTTGATAGAGTCACATAATGTAGCCCAGGCTGGCCTCAAACATCTTGTCTCAGCCTTCCAAGTCCTGGCACTACAGGCATGTATTTTCATAGCTTGATCCAATACAATTTTAATCCAGGAAACACACTCAGGCCAGTATCTCTGAAGGGCTTACAAAGGATCTTGGGAAATAATGCAACATTCATATTCTTTCTATTGGCTACTACTAAAACAGATCAATGAACCTTGTTTTGGCTGGAGCTGCAGAGATGAGTGGATGTCCTGATTTAAAAGACAACTACTGGTGTGACATCATCCAGCAAGGTTGTCAGCACCTTCTCAGAGACAAGTTTTAGAAGCACTGCTACCATGAAATAAAATTTAAAAATCATCTTACTCAATCTCTTTGGTGGCAATTTTTTCTACCAAAGAGAGGCTCTGAGTGAAGGAGCTGCATATTGAGTTCTGCTCAAGGCCTTGGTTGTTATCCTGACCCTAATTTTTTTTACAAGGACATATGAATTCCTCTGGCTTCGAACCCACCCATGAGGATCAAGAATGACCAAATACTAATATTAAATATTATATCTTATTGAGCCATTTGAAGACATAAGTGGGATAATCTCTGGACAAGCATAAACTCTGAAGAATGTAATTAAGGTTAATCATCAGCAAGACCCCTGACACTGGGCAGTCGTCACTTGCTTATGCTGGCAGCATTACCTTTAAGGCAGGCAACTGAAGCTAAGCACTGGGGGGCTGTTACAGTACTTACATTTGATGCTCTCTCACAAAGGCTGCAAACTCAGGATCGTTAGCATAGAGTTCCAAAATCCTCATTCTCTCTTGAATTTCCTTAAACGAAGAAGGAAAAGAGGGAATGTGTTGCACTGGGAAAACCTCAGCAGCCTTTTAAAGTGAATATAATTATTATAAAGAGTTGTGAGCCCTTTAGCAAAACAGAAGGCTCTACATCTACTGTTCTAAGTACCACATATATATTCTAGACACCGTACTGGTAATGTGGTAGGGCACTTAGCATGCACAAAGCCTTGGGTTCAAGTCATAGCACCACCAAAAAGAAAAGAGACTATTTCTGCATATATACTATGTAAACTGTTCTAACACTAACATATATGTTCCTAAGGAAAAAAATAAATAATAACAGAGAATTTTCTAATTGTGGAAAAAGAAGCCCCTGTGTAGGGAGTAAGGATCAGCTTGAAGCTCAAATTTTAATGCCCTCTGTATATTCTGGGAGATATCACCAGATACTAACCTAAATATTTTCCATCATCTCTCTAGAAACTCCTGCATATGCACACATACATGTTTACATAGATGACCAACGCAGCAATGAATGACAACGGAGGTCTCCTACCTCTTTGGAAAGGTCGCTACTTTCATACATCTGTCTGATTTCTTCTCTGCTCAGACCACCAATCACCTCTTCACTAGCAGAGCTATAGAAGGGGTGTTGGCTATAGGGTTTCTCATACTGTTCACATCCAGCCAAGTGGCTCCCATATGCAGGGTTATACTTCATAGCATTCTCAACAGATGACAGGCTGTCAGGCTGCCTGCTGGAACTGCAAAAAAAAAAAAAATGCATAATTGATTAAGGCTCTCCTCTGGATGCTCAACTATGTGAAAGGCTATTTTTCTGGGACAGGGTTTCTGTTGGGGAAAAGGAAGTAGACACTGATGTGGGATTATGGGAACTATTAGAAATGTCTACATGAGTCTCAGGTGTCATCCCTGCCCCCTGCTTCATTCATCATAGTTCCCCAGGCACCTGACACTCAATAAATGCTGGTTGGGAATTGTGTCTGTCAGTGGGTAGTATTTCACTTAAAAAAAACACAGCTCCATCATTTCCAGAGCAACACCTATGAAATAATCATGCATAACTACACAGAAAATGGGAAAGAAATTCAAATCCTAGAGTGCCCAAAGCCCTGGGCCTCAACTGAATTCAACTCAGGCCCATTATCTATCTGAGCAGTGATTTTTATGCCATGACTTCTCTTAATGCTGATGATGCAAAGAATTTGCTGGCCTCTGCCCTGGATAAGATTACAGTCTATTGAAAACTCAATTGGTGCAAATCTGAAGAATGAAAGAAATGTGCCTTGGTGCTCTCAGAAAGACCCTAGAAAGGCTGTCTCCTAAGCCAGGTCAGAAGTGGGAGAGATTCTAACACTGTGCCAAGATAACCACATAGGCCTCCTTGACCCAGATCATGCTTAGTTCCTGATTACAAAGACACCCACCGTCACCTACAAACGGACATTCGTCACTCCCACTATATGATAATCACTAAACTTCCAAGACTCCCTACCCCTACCACACCTAGTTCAATATTCATCCAAGCTTCTCAGCATCTCATTCGTAGACTACTTCAATTCCTTCAAATGTAGCATCGGTTTGGAGATGCTTCCATTCAACTCCATAGCTCTTGGCTTTCACCCAGCTCTTTGCCCAGTATTTGGCATATAGTAAGCGATGTGTAAACAGGCATTCGGTTCCATTAGGAAGCTTTTCCTTACTTACCTGGTGGGCCTCTGCCTTTCTCTCCTGACATTCTGAGCTTGAAGCATCTTCACAAGGAAGAAGACAACAGCAGAAGCAACAAGGAGAAAGCCAACCACAGAGGCTATGGTGATGCCGATGACAAAGGGCTCAGACACAAACTCCTCACAGTGTTGGCCTCGATACCACCAGTTTGAACCAACCCGGCACCTGTTAAAAAAAAAAAAAACGCATCAAACTCATGGTCTAAATCACATTGCTCAAAATGGTAACAAACCAAATCTTCAGTGGAATAGGAAAGGTAGATATATAAATTGAGGTCGTGTAAATCTTCATTAAGGACTTGAAGGGAGTACTGGGGCTATAGCCCATTGGTAGTGTGCTTGCCTAGTACACATAAGACCCTAGGTTCCATTTCCAGCATGGAAGGAAAAGGAAAAAAAAATGCCTTGACATACAAGTTAAATGAGCATATAACAAAAGCCTGTGCCCAGCACCCAACGTTGACCAGTAGATCTTGAATGACTGTTGTTAAAAGGCTGGTTAAAGTGTTAAAGGCTTTAAAAAGTATTACATTCAGCCTTTTCAACAACAGATAACAAAATGCATGCCCAGGAAGGAAGGTAACTGTCACCCAGTCACAGTTACTAACAGCTTCTAGAATGCAGCTTTTGACACCTTGCATGTCATCTCACAGCCCTAAAGAGATCCTTGAAGTTCTGAGGCCACAGACTTGAACAATAAAAAAGTCTTCAGTCACCAGAATAGTGAGCAAACCACTGCTCTGCGAAATGATGTTAATTTCCCTGGACATCAAGAAACTATAATTGCCATTAGTATTCTAGTTAAACCTCTGTATATTAAATATATTTTATGTATATGTATATAAATAGTTATATATTAAATCTTATTTACATAAACATAGTTGGACCACCTTCTGCTAGTTTCTGTTTGGGGTATCTATTGCAATGCTTACATTCACATATGAATGTCTTATTTACATTCTTCCTGCTTCTTCCCAGCATTCCCTCCTCTTTCCACCATGTATCCGTGCTTATGTGACTAAAAGTCAGTATGTTTGAGGGGTGTTTTGTTTGTTTTTGTTCTTTTGAGGGCAGTTGTCAGAAAAGGATGGTGGTCAGTCTAACTGGCTCTGTGCATCTGCAGTTACTGCAATGGTTCTGATCTTACAAATAGAGCTTAGACTTAGAGGAACATCTATTTGCCATCACTTAGAAAAACTTTGTATTTCTGTCGCTTTCATTTTGAATACTTACTCAATATGATACAAGAAACACAGAGTCGTTAAGAGTCAAGTCAAGGGCCTAGAATGATTGCTTTTGAACAGATAACTCTTGGTGCTCTTATGGAGAACCAGGATTTGGTTCCTAGAATACACATGTCAACCATCTGTAACTCCAGTCCCAGGGAATCTAACACCTTCTGACTTCTGTGGGCCCCAGGCACACACAAGATGTGGGCAAACACTCAAACACATAAAATAAATCTTAAAAGAATAAAATCTGTCAGGCAGTAGTGGCCCACACCTTTAATGCTAGCACTCGGGAGGTAGGTGGGTCTCGGTAAGTGTGAGGACAGCCTGGTCTACAGAGCAAGTTCCAGGATAGCCAGATAGCCAGGGCTACACAGAGAAACCCTGTCTCACAAAAAAAAAAANGGAGAGGAGAGGAGAGGAGAGGAGAGCCCCCTTTCTTTGAACTTTTACATGTGAAGTGCTGATCTTACATATAAATCTTACATGAATGGTGATGAGCTCACCATCACTGGAAACAACACACAGAGATTTCCAGCTAATCCAAGTGTTCTCAGTAGGACATATTCATAGCTTTCTACAGCATAAAATAACCCTAATGGTTATGTGATTCAGGCCTATCAAATGACCCAGTCTTCTCACAAGAATTAGACAGCATCCATCTAATTGCTGTAACATGTGAAACATTATTGTGATTGCCTTACAATTATACTGTCAACCCATTTTCTTCAAAGTATATATAACCTTCAACGCCAAAATCTCTAACTGTAGCATACCTACAAATGGCTCCTTGCCCAGGCATAATGTCACACTTTCCATCGTTCAAGCAGAAGTCGGGCTGTAGATCACAGAGACTTTGGCAGGGCAGTTCATCCACACTCAGGTACCCAGGGTAGCATTTGCACTTTGCTTCTCCACTCCACGGATTTACCAAACACTCAGAAAATTCATTACAGGCCTGAAACTTGCAAGGGTTGGCATCATCACCTAAAGCATCAAACAAACCAGAGAATGATTCAAGGAAAGTCAAAGCAGAGGAACTGAGAAACACGAAGAAAGCTCCTCCCTCAAAGCACCATGGGAAAATCCCCATCCTGAATCATAAAGATGCACCAAGACCTGACTAGCACCACTAAAAGTTTTTATTCCTCATAAATTAGTTTGTTTGTGTTAGATTTCTCTAAAACATTGAACCAATTATAAAAAGTTATGACCTGGGCAAGCCTATACATGTAGAAACCTTAAAGTCATTACCAGGGAACTAGAGATCCAAATTCAACACAATTTTTAAGAGTTCTTCATTTCTATCAAGCCATTCAGCTATAGGCCACCTTTACTCTTCATACAATACTGTTTAACTGTCCCATGCTATTAACATGGGATGAGAGCCTAGAAAAAAAATGATGATATCCTCATGACTGGGGATATCCCAGAGAATCCTTGGGAACAACCTAGATTTGTGTTAACTACTGATAGAAAACTATCCCTGTGCTTCCTCGGGCCATTCTGGACAATACTGTCATCAGTAACTTACTGTTTTACTGGCAGGGGAAGAGAAAAAGACAAAAGTAATAATGATTAGGACAATAACCAATCAAAATGTGATGTGAGATATTAACTACGGTTAGGTTTACCACGGTCCCAACGTGTGCTCTTCCATGGTGAATAGCCGTGGGTGGACAGCAAAATTGGAAAATGGTAGCAGAGATGTTGGAAGTAGAGCTTAATGGTTGGGAAATCACAGACGTCTAGATGAGAAAGTATGAAACTTAGCTAGAGAGGTTCAAAAATTAGCAGTCTCTTCATTTCCAGAGAAACTGTTCTTTTTTTTTTAAATCAGTAAATGATTTTCATTGTTCTGGAGCTTAAAGACGATATACATAAGACCACGTTCTTGGGGTTCAGGGGACCTGGATCTCTCTCAGCTGTGTCTGGGGAGTGACAGGACATAATAAGTTAAATTGGATTCCCTAAATATTTATACCCACTCTGAGCCTCAGAATGTGACCTTTCATGGAAATAGAGACTTTACAGAGTTAATCATGTCAAAAAGATATCATAACTGGGTTGGGATGGGCCATTCATGACTGCTACCCTTCTTAGAGGAGGGAGGGCTGGACTCAGAGACACAGTTATGGAAGAAGGCCATGTATAGTCAGAGGAAAATGCTGTACTAACAAGCCAGGGGATGCAGGAGATTTTCAGCAAATATAAAAAAATATGAAAAAGTAAGAAAGCATCTTTCCTGGAACTTTCAAAGGAAGCACGTGTCCACCAATGAGGGCAAGATTCTTGGAAACACTGAATGAGAATAAAGTCGGGTAAAATACAAGCTGTGCTTACCATAGCCAATGTTGACATAAAGCACCAGTAATAATTTAAAATATACATGTCGTAGAGAACCTTGATCTGAAAAAATTTTAAACTTTGTGGCTACTCTATGGGAGTATGGGGAAGAAATAGAATCTCTTTTCTATAGACTAGAAACTATGAGGCAAATGTGTTTATCTACTGTAATCCTTTTTGGAAAGAAGTTGACTAGAAGCTAACTGTATGCAGAAGCTCAGTGGCGGAGCACCTGCCTAATGTGTGTGAGCCCCAGAACTTTGAAAGTGGAAGGGGCATGCCATGACAACAATAGTAAGTCATAACTGCCCACATTTATAGAGCTAGTGACAGGCTTCCGCAGATTTGTTTAGTCCCGAGACTCCACTTTTATTAAATATGCAGGTTGGCTGATAGAATGCCCATATAATATATGAGTGACTTAGAGATCGAATGGCTTGTCTAAACTCCTACAAATGATAAATGATAGAGTAAAGGCAAGAATTCTTGGCTTAATTGCTTCCTCCACACACTGCCTGGCAAAGGATGTGCAAGCAGCCTCAGAGAGCTCATGTGACTGGAGAATTGGATATTGGGAGACTGGCTAACTTGTTTTCCTCGTGTGCAATGAATAGCAGTCCTACAAGGATTTCAAATGTTTGCTTTTCCTCCCTGATTAAAAATATGATAGGTCATGCCGGGCGTGGTGGTGTACACCTTTGATCCCAGCACTTGGGAGGCAGAGGCAGGCGGATTTCTGAGTTCGAGGCCAGCCTGGTCTACAAAGTGAGTTCCAGGACAGCCAGGGCTTTACAGAGAAACCCTGCCTCAAAACAAACAAACAAACAAAACAAAAAACAAAACAAAAAAAGATAGGTCTAATTTTCAAACCAGTTTGAGAATAAAAGGATGACACAAGTATGACCATAGATATTCCGCCTGATTCTTACTCAAAGCCACCAGACCCTAGTATATGGAAGGAAAAAGATAATATAAAATGTCAGGCCCCTACCACATTCTCCCCATCAAGTTCTTCCAAACAAAGTCAGTGGTTCCTTTTGTACATGTACAATATTGCCAAATACCTTCTCAGGTTCTGTAAGCACTGTGCTAAGGTCTGGCTAAGCGGTTACTACAGCAGACATATCCTCAGTTCTTATGGAAAGTGCAACTGGGAAATGGTTACTAAGTACTGCTCACGCAAGTTAACAACGCAAGCTAAACTCTACAGAGGGAATAAACATAAGAAAGACAAACAGGACAGGTCCAGCGGAGAGTATGAGGCCTGCTAAAAGCATCATCTGCACCAAGGCCTAAACTAAATGGTAAGGGGAAAGATTTTGTCAAAGAGGTTAGAAATTTCCAAAGGCTTTAAGGCCACAGAAAGATTTGGGTGTCTGAGGAACTAAAACACAATTTGACTGGAATATGGTGAGCCAAAAGGTTAGCTTCACTGGGTAATATTGGCAAAGAAGCTGGGGTTCGGGCCTTGTGGCCACTGAGCCAGGCCACCATTGATATACAGACAGCAGCTGGGTAAAATCATTTAAAGGCTGATTTACAAAGAGTGATAGGGCTGCTCTCTGGAGAACAGGCAGGTGGAGATGCCAGAGCAGTAGGAAAAGCAATCCATACGAGGCATGATGTTCATTTGGATATACCAGTAACCATGGCAATAGAGATAAGAGCCTAGGATTGGGATAGTTTATAATTCAGTATTAATATGTTTGGTGACTAGTTGAAAGTTAGGGTGATGGAAACTAGAGAATTAAAAGTGGCTTTCCAGGTTCTCTAGGTTTCTGTCCTAAGCATCTGAAGAGATAAATATTCCATTGGTTGAGAAGGAGAAGCACAGGTTAAATAGAGAGAGGGGAGATGCACAAAAGAAGAGTTCACTCTTAAATACATTCAATGCAATACATACAGAATACATCAAGCAGGGATTGTCAAGTAATTAAATAATACATCTGGTGCATAAAAGGAAGCTTCCTCAGTGTAGAAAAGTACTGAAAGTGAAACATGTCCTGAAGGTGTGAAGCTCAGGTCTGTAATCCCAATTACTTCAAAAGATGAGACAGGGGATTGAGACTTAAGACCTGCGTGTACTGCAGACGGAGTTCAAAGACAGCCTGGACAATTTCCGTGATCCTGTCTCAACAGTAAAACAGATGGCTAAGATGTAGCTCAGTGTTGGTTTGTCTGGTGCGTGGAAGGACCCACGTTCACCAACCAGTAACACACACCAGAATGCAGAGCAATCTTTGCATAAAACTTAAAGGGAATCAGTTTAGGAATGTAAAGTGTTTGTGTGTGTGTGTGTGTGTGTGTGTGTGTGTGTGTGTGTGTAAAATCTATTGAAAGAAGAAAGAACAACATAAAAATAAAGGAAGTGCAGGTCCCATGGATAAGTGAAAGAGCAGGAAAGAATGTGTTCAAAGGGAATGGGGGGAACCAACAAGGGTACCACTGTCTACTCAACATTTTGAGATGTCCCTGAAACGTTTAGTTTGCTAATTTTCAAGGTGTGGGACTTTGTATGACACAATACTTTTTCTTCATACAAGTGTCTGATTTACTTTAACTGAAAACGCACAGAGGACTCTCTAGATCCTATGAAAAAACCCTCAGTGGCATGCACTCTCCTTACCTGATTCCACGTCCAGGGAGTACTTATCGATATCCAAGTTCATGGTTTGGTAGGCAGTGGTACAGAAGTCTTCCAGAATCATATACATGGCATTGTTGACATTAGGAGGGACAGACTCGGCGAACTTCACTCGGCTGTTCACCACAATGCTGCCATTTCTGAAGTTTAGGATTTCTAAGTTCTGGAACCCTGACAGATTTGACTGGAGATAGGGAACCAGCTGCAAGTGACAAGGTGGTCACATTTACTGCCAAGGCTTACCATTTTGTTGAAAACATCCCAGAAAGACAATCAAACATACAAAGGCAAACAAAAATATGCTCGTGGGAGTTTTATTTCCTTTTTAGCATGTATTCAGCAAAATGCAAAACCTTCTTTCCCTGAAGGACAACAGGTAAAAGAAAGTAGCAAACTGTTTTCCTATGCATAACTAGATTTAACACCGATATTGTTATATACATACATATCATGGATGGCTCTTCCCCCATAATATATATATATATACAGATAAGACATAAAATTTGGGAAGATGGAATGGACTAGTAGATGGGTGGTGATAAACAGGGGCTCGGATGTGGTGTTTAGTGGGAGCAAAGTACAATGACATGTATGTATCCAGTGCCATAATGAGAACCTTCATTTTACACACTGACTAGAAAATAAATGGTTTAATTGCATAAATTAAGAATATTAGGAGATTGTCATAGCGATATTTAGAAACCTTATGGAACTCATAAAGCCTTTTGGATGCTTAGAGCTTATTTATTAAGTTTCACTGACGGGCTCCCACAAAAGATGGAACACACAATGAGTTTCAGGTTTCCTTTCAGATTTCATTTCACTCTCAGAATCCCTGGCATACAACCTTCAGTATCTAACCTATCACATCACCCTGATGTCACATTTCTGTCTCCAACTCTGGAATTCACCTGTCTTACTCGTCTCCTGTCATCCCACAGCCATGACGCTACCTAGGAATGACAGGAAATTTGTGCCCACGGAGAACCCCTTCTCGGGGCTCAGGCTGAGGGTGGAAGGGAGTCACATATAGTCACTTGTGCTCACATTTGTCATTCTGTGCTTACCAGTTCTAAGAATCTTTGTTCCAGGGCTTTATATTCCAAAGAGTTTCTGTTGAACAGGTCTTCTGAAAACAACATGTTTGTCACGCGGAGGCTGAAGAAAACCACCAATGCTCCTGCAGTCTGGGTGTGACTCAGGACACCTCCTTTTGTGGGCAGAGCCACAATAGGCATCTCTGTGTAGTGAACACTGGTAGACATTTCCACGTAGCTGTCAGCCTTGCCATTTTGTTCTTGGGTTAGCTCAGTCTGATAGTAATCTGTGCCTACCTGATCTAGTTCTAATGAAATATCCTGGACTGCCATTATTACTTCCTCCTCTAGCTGGGTGGAGTGGGTGGTTGGAGGCAATTCAGTGGACTGTGTCATGGAAGCTTTCAACCAGAGTCTGTCAGTGCTCTCTGGTGTACTTGCCAATGTGTCTCTGGACAATTTCCCTAAGGAAGAAGATCTTGTCCAAACTGTATCTGATTCTGGCAACATGGTCCACACAGGCTGCATATCTGGCCTTGCCACTGGAACCTCACTGTCAAGTCCTTTGTGACTGGATGATTCTGTATGTACCATACCTTCCTTGAATACCTCATCTGTTTTCTTGGTGGAAGCAGAGGTTGCTATAGTTACTGGTAAGAAGGGTGATTTGGTAAGTGAGTAAGAATCAATGTCTGGTACATCTGAAGTGTCCTTTGAAAAAATTAGAGATGTAGGTGGAGTTTCAGACTCTACAAAGATGGGTATAGTAGATCTAACATGAGATTCTTCCTCTATAAAATGTATGGGCCTATCTCCATATCTATGTTCTGATGGTTCAATAATTTGTTCTGTGGAATCTACTCTGCCGTCTATATGTAATTTTTCTATGCCCTCGGTTGGTAATAGTGCATCCTGCTCTTCAGACCATGACTTTGACAGTGGTTTAGTGGTCTTCTCTAATGACGTCTCACTCCATGGCCAATTGATCACATCTACATCTTCCCCAGACCCGGAACCCAAGCCACTTTCAAAAATGAAGTCTTTTCCCACAGAGGTGTCTGGAAGCCATGGGCTCACTTTCAACTGGTCTGAGACGTTGGAAGCCAAGGACTCCAAGCCAGAAGGTGTCGCTATGTCTTTAGCAAGGTCTTCTATAACAGAAGAGGTCAGATGTGGTGTGGTCAAGAGAGTCGTGTCAGAGTCTTCCACAGGTGGTACTGTTTCTTTTGGCACAGGTTGAATTGATGGGCTTGAAGGCAATCCATCAGTAGAAGCATCTTCTAATTCTTCAGTGCTGGCTAACCCTAAAATAACAGTTTCCCATTAGTTAATCTACAAATGAAAGCCTACTTCTCCACTAAAACTAGCTATCTATTTTCTCCAGTTACTAGGGACAATGGCTGACCTTAATATCAATACTACAGAAAAAAAATATGATTATAAATTCATAGTATGGAATAAGCATTACTGAATATAATCCCCACCACTGAGATGAAGTCTTGACGATTGAAATAATTTTCAAGCACTTGACTTTTTGTTTCCAATGAAAATGAAGAATCAACCATATAAAAAAACACAGATCGAGCTAGAACACTAGAAATTTAGGGAGAATTTTTTTCTGGAAATTGTGTTTCTCTCTCTCTCTTCTATGGTTATTGTCTATCATCCTTCAGATTTCCTCCATGTTCAAAGTCCTAGACCCATTATTTTCATCTTTATTCACCTTCTCTTACACACAAACAGTTCATCCCACAACATAGTTCTCAGCCTCCCTAATACTGCAACCCGTTAAGACATTTCCCCATGTTGTGGCAACTCCCAACAATAAAATTATTTTCATGGCTACTTCATAACTGTAATTTTATTACTGTTATGAATCATAATGCAAATGGCTGTGTTTTCCAGTGGTCTTAGGTGACCCCTGTAAAAGGGTTGTTCAATCCCTAAAGGGATTACACCCCACGAGTTGGGAACCATTGACCTAGAGGGTTAACTATTTCATTTCCATCACTCTATCTCTCTGTGGTTTTCCTAGCTCCTATTCTCTTCTCAATATTACTAGAGCCTAAATCCTCAGAGTTGCCCCATAATTAATCTTAAGATTTATTGAAATAATCTTCTTTGATGCAGTTCATGACATTAAAGCAGGCAAGGTATTTTGTTAGTAGTGATTACAGTAATTTTATATTCTTCAATATGACCTTCAAAATATCTTTTAACTGATTTCCACCTCACTTCCCCAAGTCCATTTGTTAAGATACAGTGATTTTTATTTTCCATTCTGACTAATTTAATTTGATTTTTTTTCTTCTAAAACTCAGGTTTTCCAAGCCATTTTCTCCCTAATGTTTTCCTCTTCACTATAATCTCTTCAAAGTCCCTGTCCTCTGATTCAATAAGATATTATGGAAAGTGATTAAAGTTTCTCACCATCTTCTAATATAGAAGATCCAGAAGTCCTTCCCTCAGGAGCCACAGGCAGGTCAATCTGAAGCACTGCTGGGGTAACAGAACGAAGAGTCAAGCTGCTAACCCCTAAAACCTCTGGAGGAGAACTGAGGACCACCTTCGTGGGAGAAGCTAACTTGGATGTAGACACTACATCACCCAAAGCACTTTCTGACTGGAGTCCCCTGCCAGTGGCTGAGGGAGAACCAGAGCTGAAACCAAATGGTGAAATGGTGGTGGTGGTGGTGGTGGTGGATTCATCTGCTGAGAGCCATTCAGCTTGAAGGGTATTATCCTGGGGAGGGAGAGAAAGGCTAAATCATATCATAGAGAAAAGAGAGACAGAAATGGGTGTTCAATGCCCCAGTGTAGGGGAAGAGAACAGGAGTGGGTGGGTGGGGCAGCACACTCATAGAGGCGGGGGGAGGAGGAGATGGGATAGGGCATTTCTGAAGGGGAGACCTGGAAAGGGGATAACATTTGAAATGTAAATAAAGTATTTAATCAAAAAATTTTAAATAAATAAATCATAAATAAATAAATAAATAAAATGTCATATTGAATGGGAAAAACACAAGTTCTCTTGAAGCAAGTGTTCTGGAATCAGACCTCACTTCAGCTAGTTACTAGTCTGAAAATCGACTGAAAACCTGTGTGGTCACTCAAAGTTCACCTGTTAAAAGGGTGGGTGAAATACCATATTTAGAAGACTCTAAATAAAGTGAATCCGTGAGAGAGAATGCTTGTTCTTTGCCTTTGGATGTTTTCTTTTCTTCTATCATTTTAGCTTAAATGGCTTTAAATACATAGAAGTTATCTATATGTGCAACTTTTTGGCAAAGACCTAAACACACTACACACAGTAGGGAGGAATAATTAACAGTTTTATCCATCATTTCAAAAGATTTTTAATTAGGGGCCTTTAATGTCATATCACAATTTTGTGTGGTTGTCTCAAATAAGAAGCCACACCTATGAAATTGTTACATGCCTCAAAAATACACTTTTCTCTTTCTCCCAACTTTGTATTAATATAGTGATAATCTTACTTCAACAGTTGGTTTCAGAAATAGAAAACAAACAGAAACACAACCCTTGAACATTCTATTGTTAAATCTTATTTTTAAAATATACTATGTAAAGGAAATTAAACAATAATTAAAGCATCTAACTTTAAACCCAGAAGACTGTAGAGAATCATGTGATCCAATCATGACATACATATTACATGTCATGATATCCAGAGGAACAAAACAGCCAAAACAATCACAACAACAACCATGCCAGGGCTCTGGTTTTCGAGATACTGTTGTTTCTCCCACTAGGGCTGAGATGGGTGGTTTCCCTAGTTTTGTATCAATACATGTTTCTAGTAATAAATTCATGTCATAAATTCTTTTGAATTCGATGTTTAGTGGTAAATTGGCCAATATCACCAGTGCTAATTTCCACATGAAGAACTTTCTAGTTCTAAAAGCACAGTGAAAACCAGTGATTTTTCACAGCCTAGATGCCAGAAGCCTCCAAATTCAACATTCTTACCTCTAAACGAAGTCTAAAATGTTAAATGTGGTTAACAAATATCACTTCTCTAATAAAGTAAAATGTTACAGAAAGGAAGTGAGCAAGAAATAACTGTGCATTTTAAATCAATCATTTTTATATCATATTGTCACTCATCAACATTCCAGTGTTTAAATCTCTCATTCATATATATATATATATATATATATATATATATATATAGCTAAAAATCAACTGGATTTTATAGATGTGGTGAATATAAGAGTGGTACCAGTAGGTAGGAACAATAAGGGGAGTGAGGATAAAAAGAGAGAGGTTTGTGGTACAAAATTACAACTAGAAGGAAAAGATCTAGTATTCTATAGCATAGCAGAGTGAACATAGCTAACAACCTATGGCCTATTTCACAATAGCTAAGGTTGACTATTATTAACATATATAATCATGATAAACATGTCATAGATCACCCTTATTTGATCATGTCGTATGCTAGCAAAAACTCACATTGTACTCCACAAATATGCATGACTATTCTGTATTAATTTTTAAAAATTTACAGGCTCCAGACTCCTTAAATTGTTATCAATTTCCTGCAGCTGCCCTTCTCATAGAGAGATTTTGTGCAGAGTGAAGAGATGGCTCTTCAAGAGAACCCAAGTTCAATTCCCAGCATCCACATGGCAGCACACAACTGTCTCTAACTCCAGTTCCATGGGATCCAACATTCTCATACAATCACACATGCAGGCAAAACATCAAGTCATATCAAATAAAAATAAATTATTTTTAAGAGAGGGAGTAAGGAGGGAGGGAGGGAGAGAAAATGGAGGTACTGCAATGTAACTGAGTAATAATCCCCATTAACTAGTGTTTTCCAGCCTTAACTGGCAGCCATCAAACACTCTAACTACTTCCTGACAGAAGGTAATAGGAACTTCATGGTCTCAGACATTCCTAATTCTAAAAAGCAGCAGGAAATCTACATTTTTATGTAAAAAAAAAAATCAAGTATTTAGATACTAGCTTTCTAAAAATTGGTTTCAAAATACATGTCCCTTTCTCAATCCAGCTAGATGGTCCCCAATTGGCAACCTCGGACTGATAAAGAAAATCTTGTCTTTTCAGTGTGCGTGTGCATGTGTATGTGTGTGGGGGGGGGGGTGTGTTTTGGGGCTGGAGATGTGTACATGTAGAGGCCAGAAGTTGATGCTATATGATTCCCTCTACCACTCTCTACCTTAGTTTTTGAGACAGGGTTTCTTATTGAACCTAGAGTTCACCTATTGGCTAGACTAGCTCATCAGCAAACTCTGGGGCCCCTATTGCACCCCTGTTCCAGCACGAGGATCATGGGTGAGCACTGCCATGACCCACATTTTTATGTGGATGCCGAGAATATGGACAGAGTTCTTCATGTTTGAGTTGCAGGCACTCTGTGGACTGGCCTTTATGGTCATCTCCAGGCCTTTTCACTGTGCCCTTAAAATACCATCACAAACATCTAGTGTTTAGGAAAGCCCCCAGGATGGTCGAGTAAGGAGAAGCAGAGCTGAGGATAACCTTGCCTCTCTATGCCTCTACACCATGGATGGACTTCCAGGAGAGGAAGAACTGTGATGGGACAAGATAGGGCAGAGGTTCCTCCACCTCGTATTTCAGGACCATTTCCAAGTTTAACTAGAATCTGATCTCCTTGAGGGAGAATCCTATGGAAAACTAGCCAACTATATTTTAAGAATCAAAGGTCAGGATGTTCTAGACGTATCCTAGTCTTTGTTAAAACTGTTTGTGTAGCACCTCCGCCAGCTAACCGGTCATCTTAGCTGCCTGTTTGTTCAGAACCACCACCCTCCACCCAGCTGGCTAATCTTAGCTTCTGTTAAAACTGCTTGCTTCCACCTGTTTACTCTGTGAAGCCCTCAGCAGCTACCAAACAGGATGCCGGGATAGGGCTCTGCCTTTAAAATCACCATGTCCTGGACTGTTCTGGACACTCAGAGCCACACCTGGGTCCCTGAACGCTTGGGTGCGGTCCCAGCTGGCTGAAATAAAGACTTAATTGGCTATACACTGTCTGAGTGGTCATCTCTGGTGAGCTCCCCGTAACTCTCCGTCATCTTATTTGTTTAGAAATCTGTCTACTACCAGTCTGGAAACTTCTCATAGAAAGGACCGCACCTAATTCATTTTAGTTTCCCTGGTACTTGGCACATGGCAAGCATCAAATTAATGTGCCATCTACCCCAAACCATCCTTTCTCTAAAACAGCTCTCAGTGAAAAGGTCATTTCCTGTGATTCCACATCTCAAAGCTAGGTTGCTCCGTAAAACAGATGGCTATATAGATCAGTGGTCAAATAAGTTTGCTTTCTAAATTTCCATTGTTGTCCTGAAAAACATATACAGACTGAGCAAGTTGTATTTGTGTATTTAGAAGTGTGTGTGTGTGTGTGTGTGTGTGTGTGTGTAGCAACAATTAAAGAAAAAGATAAATTGGAAAGAGACTAAGACTGGTACATGGGAGAGTTTTGAGGGGAGGAAGGAAAGAGGGAAGTTATATAATATTAATCTCAAAAAAATATTTTAAAACATTTCCCATTGCAGTACTGATGCCAAAGAAACAAGTATTTGAAACAGCTGGTATGTAACAAACAAACAAAAAAGGACACTTTAAGAAAGCAAGAATGTGATCTGTGGATGTTGGATAGGAAGAAAGTCCCCTCCTATGTCACTGTGTCCAGGAGATCACTGAGCTATCTTAACACAAGGAATCCTATGTTGGGGACACCATTCTTGCCGCCTCAATTGCACATGAGGAAGTGTTTTCTTCTCTCCTCAATATCTCCCTATAAATAAGGTGCGGAGGGGAAAGAGGACAGAAAGCGCAAAGGGAGTTTATGTGCAAATGGAAATGCTTCACTCCAATTTGAAAGGAGAGCTGTGAGCAGGTAAGATGCCTCTTTAAGCAAAGATGCTCACCAGCGACCTGAGCTCAACGCCCTAAACCCACAAAAAAAGTGAAAGAAGAGAGCCAACCTCCCACCATTGCCATCTGACCACCACACCTGTGTCATGGTGTGTGCCCGCTTGTAGGCATCCCCCACAGACGTTATAGATACATGCACATACAATAATAATAAACAGTGAAATTTACTTAAAGGGGGGGNTCAGCTAATCAGTTTCTTCACTCTTTTCCCCCCCTCCATACCCTATTATACTGCCATATCTCAACTTCCTTTAATATCTATAATCCTTGACATAAAATTTCTACTCTGTACTTAGGAACATCAATGTGTAGTCTTTCTACCAAATATATATATATATATATATATATATATATATATATATATATATATATATATATATGGTTTCTAGGAAACTTAAAAACAACTCAGTGGGCACGTCATTAGCCCCAAACAAGTATGAGCAACAAATAACTCTTCCCCCACACTCGGAGCTTGGCGGTGCAGACTTTATTTAACCACTGAGCCAATGCCTGGTCCCCTTGAGCTCACCACTGTGCGTAGTGATGCAAAGGGATGCTTGAAATGGGAGTAGCTCGGGAAACTCATAATACCAAAGTAAGCAGGAGAGGTTGCAAAGGAGAGAGCTGCCGGGGCTGGGGCTGGGATAAGGCACCACAGCTTACCAAAGTAGAGGCTGTTGTCACCCGAAGACTTGAACTTTGGGTGCTCCAAACTATGTCTTCTGTTTGGGGGAGCAAAACTCCTCTCACTGAGAAAAGACAACGTAGACAGTGAATTCTGAGGCACTGCTGGATTTGCGACCCACACATGGCAACACTTGTACACACAACTCAACTGCAGGAAGAGGCTGCTCCAAAGGTGTTGCAGCAAATTAACCACGGCCGAAGCAAAGTGCTGTGCTCACAAAACTCAGTCCGTCCAACCCTGAGCCACAGCCTGATTGAATCAGTGTCCAAACAAAACGCAAACCAAACTTAGAAATCTGTACCACAGGACAGACTGTCAGCCAGTCATAAAAACTGAACTTCCGTGAGACCATGTTCAAATAAGGGAATGGTTCTCAATCTTCCTCATGCTGTGACCTTTTAATGGGGTTCCTCGTGTTCTGGTGAACCCCCCCACCCAACACCATTATAAAATTCTTTGATGCTACTTCATAACTATAATTTGTTGCTGTCATGAATTGTAATATAAATATCTGTGTTATTTGATCGTCTTAGGTGACCCCTGTGAAAGGGTATTCGACCACCATAGGGGTTGCGACCTACCAGTTGAGAACCACTGAAGTAAGGCAAAAGCTAGGTTTTAAATAACCAATGTCTCTCTGTACTTTGCTCCTGTTTCTTTTTTGTTACTTCCAGTTTCCTGTCCACACAGATTATCTAGCCATGCAGCAACTCCGGAGTGTTGCAGAACACGTCTTGGGTCTCAGGACTGCATAACTCACAAATCATTCTTAGATCAATTAGAGTGTGTGACATTTAACTTATCCTAACCTCTTCCTCTAAAACTTAATCACTAAGGCCAGCAAGATGGCTTAGTGGGAAAGCAAGACAACCTGAGTTCAACCCCCAGGGTCCAAATGGTACGAGGAAAGAATAGACTCCCACAGATTGTCCTCTGACCTCCATACATACACTGTAGACTGAACATGCCCAAAGAAAGAAAAAGAGAGGGGCGGGGAGGAAGGTGAGGGGGTCAGGGAAGGAAGGGAGGAGAGAGGGAGAGAAAAAGAGGGAGGGAAGGACACAGAGAGAGAGAGGGAGGGAGAGAGCGAGGGAGGGAAGGAGGAAGAGAGAGAGACAACATTATAAGTATGTTTCTCATTTTCCACTTTAGCAACTGGCATCTTTCCTATTTTCTCCCTTCAGTAAGATACATTGTGCTGGGTGTTTTCAAGGTTAAAGGACCCATAAAGTGAAGACATCATGGCGAAGTGAACAGTAACTAAACAACGACAACAAATAAGTTAGAACTCATTGTCTCTGATGAACTAAGATGACGCAGTAGTAAGCAAGCTTTGCCCTGGGATGAGTGAGCGAAGACCATTCTATCCTCCAGACCCACAGGATCCCTCTCTCCTTTACGATCGCAGCTCCATCTGCTCGTGATGACCCATGATGGGATGTCCCTAGCCATCGCATCGAGCTCACTCAGCCCACTTTCATCATCAGCTCTCCTCCTCTGTTCCAGTTCTTCTGCTAACTCGTAAGCCTTAACCAAGTGGCCTTTTTCAACAGCTCACAATATGGTAGCCTTGCAGCACCACAGCCTGTTGTAATCCATGTTTTCAGGCTCTCCTTTCCTTTATCCCACACTTTGTTCCCATCCCTTTAAACTATTTCTAACTGCCGAGCTGTTCTCCACTTTGCCCTGCTCCGTGACCTTCTATGGAGAATATTGCAGGAAGCCCATGACTAATCTATCCCAAATGACTGTAGGGCTGAAGCTCCGTTTGTCAGGATGGGTTCTGCCTTGTGCATCTTCACCACACTATATTGAAAAAGGAAAACCACAGTAGGACATCATGAGTGATTTTTCAACTCACCGTTAAGGACCTGGAGAGACTTGGGATCTGGATTCAAAGAGGAATTTCCCATCAAAAAGTTCTGGTGCAGTGTCTCAGCAATATAATCTCTGAAGTTACTAATTGTATAGACAGCAGTGGGTTTATCATCCATCTCTACCAGGCCATGGTTTTCCACCTTGTTGGAGTGAAGGCTTATGAGGTCCCAGGTGGTATTGCTGATAGCTTCGCCGTTGAAGGTAACTGCATAGTGAACATCTATCCCACTACGGGAACAGGAGGATAAATTAAGTTCCGCTAAGAAAGCACAGAGAAGGGCATTTTGGGTATATAAAGAACGTTAGGCCAAGAGGGGGAGTCTAATAAAGCATGAATCCCATCAACATTCTCTGCAGACTCTGAGAAGCCTCTGGCACTTCTTCCCCCCTCGCCAGAGAGTAGAAGGTTGTAGCTTTAACAGGACAAGAATTCTAAGAAAGCCAGAATCAACCCTGCCATATTGTCAGAAGTTCTTTGTGTCCTACATTCTCAACCGCTTCCTCTCTTTCAAAGCCAACTTCTTTCTTTTCACTAATTACTGTCTTCCTTCTTTCCTGTGTGAATAAATGTTCTTGGGGAAAACACATAAGTAGAGAGACTGGTAGGTTAATTAGAACTTTAATTATATGGAGAGGCTTAAATAGTACAAGTCCAGAGCCAAATTAATAGCATTTATTGCCCACCTCTGTGTGTGACCTGACACCTCTGTTACTATTAGGTAAGTCCTTTGGAATGTACAAACAGACCCCTTAGCTCCCACCAACCCCAAAGCTAAGATAACAGAGATTTCCCCCACTTTACCATAACCCAGCTACTGACATTTCCACCACTGTATTAGATAGATAGATAGATAGATAGATAGATAGATAGATAGGTAGGTAGATAGATAGATAGATAGATAGATTTATGACTTTCTTTGTTCTGATAATATGAAATTTTCATGAAACTACTGCCATTGGAACATGGAATTTGCTGTAACCCAGATCTATGTTCCCAGGCTAGGGTCACTTATATTTGGCCTTAAAATGAGCTATCTCTTATCCTCTTTGAAAGACATTTCTTGCATCAAGACCTGTTACAATTTGTACTTCCTGTTTAAAAAAGATATGCTAGTTCATTGAGATGACTTAGACAATGAAGAAGCTTGACACTAATCCTTGTGACCTGAGTTTAATTTCTGGACCCATGTAATGTGAAGGAAAGAACCAACTCCCACAAGTTTACTCTAACCTCTATATACATTCTATGGTATATCCACATACACACATACATATGCATAACACATACACACCTAACTCCTCCCCAAAGAACACAACATTTTTCTCATATCTCATTATTATTGCTATCAAAAAAGTAATGGACTAAACCAGAGCTACTATTGAGGAAGAAAATTTTTCAAACTTTAGGCAAGAAGTTAAATGTAGAAATAAAGCAACATATTTTTCTAATATAGATAAATAGGTATGTGGATGGATGGATGGATGGACAAAAGAATGGATGGATAAATGAATGGATGGATAGATAGATGATTGATAGATAGATAGATAGATAGATAAGCACTCTAGAATATATTCTAAAATGACAGCTACATGAATGTTTCAGGGGACCTACTTCTGAGTGACATCCCAGAGAATTTACAGGTCAATAAATTTTAGGGCAAAACCTTAAAGGATGTTATGACATGGTTTTTATTTTGACCTGCTGACAACACTCTTTTTCAACATATGTAACTTAGAAATCTTTATGGGCATTTTTTTCTTTTGCTCTATTTTTTCTTTTAACTTTTTTTCTGATTCTCTCATTAATGAACTAAATAAAGTAATAGTCCATGCTAAAAGGGAACGATCTACAAAGCTTTTTTTTTTCACTATCCCTTCATACAAGCAAATGAAGAAAAGGCTTGATGGAATTGAGGAGGAAGAATAAGTCAGCAACAGTTGGTGTGTTGTTAGCCATTTTCTTGGCCATTTGAAGAAATAATATGAGAAGATAAAGTTGAGAAACAGCTGGGAATGTTTCTTCTGGTCACCCCCTTACCCAGGCATCTCCGACAACTGAACACCACAGCTTGTAAGTGTTCTCAATACATTAGGCCCCCACTGTGCCTTCATCTCACTTGGCCTTCACAATAAGCTTAGGAAAAGGTTTATCATCTTCAGAATATTGCTGAGGAAACAATAGTATGGTTTTTAAAAAGTTAAAGGGCTTCTTAAAATGTCGCAATGAAGACGTGGTGGAACTGCCCTTTCACCTGAGCACTGCACTGTGAACTGATCAGCCTGCTCAAACTGTTACTAGGCTGTGTCCTTTCGAGGGCATCTCTGCCAGTCACCATGCTGGCCTCCAGCCGGCCTCTTCAAACAGCCTTCACATCTGGTATATGGGATACCTCCAGGGGAAAAGAACTACCTTCCAAAGGCTCACCACTCAAGCCAGATGGATAATGGAAGACATCTATTTCAGACAATTCTGGGGCAGCGAACGACTCCCAGCTCAAAACATAACAGGAAGCAT
Organism: Mus minutoides; assembly: GCA_902729485.2. NCBI lineage: Eukaryota > Metazoa > Chordata > Mammalia > Rodentia > Muridae > Mus > Mus minutoides. The sequence goes on along the minus strand of CACVCL010020112.1, from coordinate 21,116 downwards.
CTTCCCATGAAGTGTCTTAAATATCTATGTAGATATGTACGAGCATTCACATATGTGTGTGAGTATACATACACAATGGAGTGTATGCTTACGCAATTACAGTTGTCATCTTCTTGTAAAAGGATTTTGTTATTGTAACTGTCTTACTTTTAAGTTTCTACAATATCCAGCTTGATACCTCATACTGAGACTTATCCAGTGTCTCATTCTATTATATGAGCAGAAATGTAGACAGACAACAGGGTTTTGTTTTGTTTTGTTTTGTTTTGTTTTGTTTTGTTTTAATTTGACTCCAGAATAAGCTCTCTCATCCTCCTAGAGATGAGAGCTGTGCTTTGGCATTAGCTTTACTTTCTGAGGCTTCTTTGAAGGTATCCCCATAGATTAAAGGCAAGTGTCACAAATTACCCTGTTTTCATGATCGTGGCCATCCAGATCACCCAACCTCCTCTGAGGTCAAGCATGCAGAAGAAACTTTCGGTTATAACTCCTCGCAGAGTTTCCTCCAGGAAAAGAAAACTTGAGCCAGCCAACAGGAAGACCACATTCTTGGTAGGTGTGGTTTCCATGTTAAAAAGATCAATCTGAAGGAACTCTCTTTTGTGGTTTAAGAAGGGGAGAGTGGCCTTAAAAACTCCTTCCTTCCCATAAGTGCTGGCAAGTAGGCTAGCTTGGACCTGTCCTGATCTGCATGGTGCAGATGACACTCTAGTCTATGGGGGATGCCTGCAAGTAAGCAGACCTCTCCAGCCTTCCTCCCCACCCCCATTAACATAGGTAAGCTCTAATTTATTACCTTAAGGGAAAGAAATCCTGGATTATTTCATTTTTGTTTTCCTCACAGAGCTGATAAACTGCCACTGTAAAGGGTGATTTAGAGCTCTTAAAAAATGATTAACAGATACTCGTGCAAGCAGACCCGCAGCCACATTCCAATTTAAAAAGATATCAAGGTAGAAGGGGAGAAAGGGGACTAGCAGGAATAAGGTGGGGCGGGGGGGGGGGGGCGGAATAAGGGTGTAAATACGATTGAAAGCCACTACGACATGTGAAAGTGTCATGTCCTCAATCCTTCAAGCAACTGAAGCCTTTTAAGTTTTTACACAAAAATGTTCATTATTAAACTTTCCTGTAGTGTTAGCATGAGTCTAAGGGAGGCAACAATGGTTACAATGAAAGAGAAAGAGGAAAAGGAAGAAGAAAAGAAGCAGGGGAGAGAGAAGAAGAGGAGGCGGCTATGCCAAACAGAACTGTAATGGCTGCCTCATTGGATGAAAACTTGGGCAAGGACCGTAGAGCATTTACTGGAAGCCTAGCATGTGCTTGCATGGCTTTTAAATGTTGAGGAGAAAAGATCATGAGAAATGTTCCTGGATGAGAAATTTATGCAAATCAGGAAGTCTGGGTTCGATTACCAACCTTGTCCTTTGCTGACAAAATATCATTTTGCCTCCCAGTGTTTGCCTTGGTCATCTAAAGATACCATGTCTACCATAACATACATCTCTAATAAAGATAAATTCATTAAGAAAGATAAAATGATTCTGAAAGATGCTGTAATTTATTAACATGTTTTTGTCTTGGAACAAGAACTCAAGGAAATAGTTGTAATACCAAGAAACCATGCATTCCTAAAGCCAAGAGCTTCACTGTGACCCAGGAAAGCCGCTTTCTGGCAAGCAATGAAACACAGAGACTGCTCAGCATGAGGGAAAATTAAAAAAAAAAAAATTCAAGAGGCCAAGAAAGTCCATAAAGGGGTAGACAGACATTTCCGATTGAAGAAAGCTGTGCTGGCCCCACAAGTAAAGTAAGTCAACCAAGGCCGCACCAGTGGGTTTCAGTCTGAATCACCCAGGAGCCTATCAGTTAGGGAAAGTCATATGGACAAGAGGCTCAACCTTACTCCTTCACCCTAGATGCCCCAATTGGTGTTTTGGATGTGTGTGTTTTTAAAACAGATTAGTGTACTCTGCATCATCACGCAAGCTAAGAGTACTTCAGAGGGCTTGAGAAATAGTTCAGGGTTAACTGCTCTGCCAGAGGTCCTGAGTTCAGTTCCCAGCAACCACATGGTGTCTCACAACCATCTGTGGTGGGATCTGATGCCCTCTTCTGGTGTGTTTGAAGACAGCTACAGGTACTCGGACATAATATAAATACATCTTTAAAAAAAAAAAAAAAAGAAAGGATTTTTCCAGTGATATTTCTTCTGGGGAGCTAAAACATGTGTAAGTTAGACTGATATTTTATCTGTTCTTTTCAAATTGAATTGAGTCTATTAAGTTTGCATAATAAGGAATTGCACACGTTAAAAAGCAAGTCGAAAATGTCACATGTATCTAATCGCTGGTGGCAAAGGAGGACAGGGAATGTATTCTTTATCTCTGTTCCACAGTCATTCATGCATAACTTGGTATATCAGTGTATCTAAGTTACAAACATATTCAACAATTAATTGATACTAGCTGATAACAATGAAAAATTTTGGAAACTGTGACTAGGCTTGCATTTTATCAAAAAATAGTGACTTTATATTTAATTGTTTTCTGTGTTATTGTGTGTGTTCGCAGAACTGTTATATCTCAGTAAATGGCTTTTTTTTTTTTGAGACAGGGTTTCTCTGTGTAGCCCTGGCTGTCCTGGAACTCACTCTGTAGACCAGGCTGGCCTCGAACTCAGAAATCCGCCTGCCTCTGCCTCCCGAGTGCTGGGATTACAGGTGTGCGCTACCCTCAGTAAATGGCTACTATCCTTTCAGTACTAGGGGGTAGCCTCAAGATTTAGCACTGTTTTAACTCTCTAATCACCATAAGAGGGAGTAACTTTTGAATGGGTGCAGACCCCAGCACGGCAGCATAGTGCAGAGCAGGTTACAATCACAAAAAGTACAGAAATGCAAATTCTGGGGGGTCGAGACACCTGATACCTCCTAGTGATGTAATTTCCAACTAGACTATGTCTCTCTAAAGCAAAATGTCCTCACAAGACAAAAGGAAAAAAATACAAACCCTCATTTTACCATCTTCCAAGGTACTAAGATAATAAAGATTTAAAATCTTTATTATCCACCCTATGCATTTCTAAAAGACAAAACCCAGATCTTAGTCATTTCTCTATGTGTGGTGTCTGCCTGATAACAGCACATTTCACAAAGACTTGTCAAAATAATGTGAAGAAGATCAGAACGTCCTTTTCAAGCCAAGATATTCTTGTCAGCCTTAGGTATTTATTGGGTATTGGTTCCAGTGACCTCCCTCATCTCATGCCTGTCAAACTCCATGGTGTCCAAGCTCCTTGTTACCAGTAGAGTAGCCACTACACACATCCTCCAATTTACTTTAAATCAGTAGATCTCAACCTTCCTAATGCTGAAGCCCTTTAATATAGTTCCTCATGTATGGTGACTCCCATACACACCTTAAAATTATTTTATTGCTAGCTATGAATAATAATGTAAATCTGTTGGACTTCACAGATTAAGAATCACTGCTTTAAATCATCTCTAGAATGCTACTCAATCCAAATACTATATATAAATACTTTTTATTATCTGAAGCATAATGATAATCAAAAATTATATATATATATATATATATATATATATATATATATATATATATATATATACATATTCATTATAGATAAAAAGGTCTTTATCATTCTTGGTTTGGTTTTGTTTTGCTTTTTCATTATCAGTTGGCTGAATCTGAAAATACAGAAATCAAAGATGCCAAGATGACTGTACAATGAGGAAATGATACTGTAATCTCTAAACACTTCTACAGTCAGCCTATGAATTTGCTTCATAGACGCCATTTGTATTTACCAGGCTTCTAAGAGAGGCAAATTATAAGTAAATTATGAATCCATAGAGAAAACCAATACCTTTCATAAAAGGGGTATTGATTGTATCTTTACAATGTGCTTCCTAAAAGTTCAAGAACAGTTAAGCTTTACAAGTGAACTGCCATAAGGCTCAGTGCTATAAAGTGCACCTTAAAGCGCATCTGGTTTTATTATGTAATGCCACAAGGGACTTGAAAATATGTTTGCTAATGGGTTTTACTCCTACTTTAAATTAAATCAGTGTTTAAAGTACCAGTCAGCTAGGAGAGAACTTCAGCCTAATGTCTATGGAATTCCTATTTCAGTGTTCATAAAATGGTTTTTGTCTTGGCAAGTTTGTGTGTGTGTTTTGTTTGTCTGGACAGAGAATTTCACTATGCGACCTAGGCTGGCTTTGAACTTGCAATCATCCTGCCACCTTGGCCTCACAAGGACTCAGGTTACAGGTATGTACTAGAACTACTAGTGAATAAATAAAACTTCACTGGAGAACAGCTGTGTTCTCTAGTGCACAGCGCATCACCAGTATCTACTCTCACCCAGAAGCATTGAGACGTTACAATAGGGAAGCTATGGCCCTCAAAGGCTACAACATCTGTCATGGCATTTTGTATAATGAGACTGGGAGAGACTGGAGAACTGAGCCTGTAGCCCTAACACTAGATGCTGACAATAGACAACATAGAAAGCAGCACAAGGGACTTTACCTGTCATTTTCCTCCGGGGCCCTGAAAAATAACAAAAGTATCAATTATTTTCTGTAATTAAATGCAGTTTATAATCACTGGGCTATTTGGGGGATTTCTTTTTAAGTTTACCTCTGTGTGTATGTGTCTCTCTGTGTCTTTCTCTTTCTCTCTGTGTTTGTCTATGGGTGAGTGCTGGTATGATTGTAAACATGACTAATTGCCTTTCTAATTGTCACATAATTCATCACTGTGCAAATTTCACCACATTGCTCAAAATGCCTTCACAAGTGAACTACACCAAATCAGGTCTATTATGTTAGAAGAGAAAGAAAGAAAGAAAGAAAGAAAGAAAGAAAGAAAGAAAGAAAGAAAGAAAGAAAGAGGAAGGAAGGGAAGGAGGGGAGAGAAGAAGGGAGGGAAGGAGGGAGGGAAGGAAGGAGGAAAAAGAAAGAGAGAGAAAAGAAAAGAAAAGAAAAGAAAAGAAAAGAAAAGAAAAGAAAAGAAAAGAAAGTGAGTTTTGAGGCCAGGCTGTAGTTCTAGGACAGCCAGATCTACATAGAAAGACCCTGTCTAAAAATAAAAAAATTAAAAATTTTTTAAAAGATTTAAAAAGTAATGAAAGTTTAAAAAAAAAAGGAAGCCATTTAAAGCCAATGATTTTTACAGTTGTTTTATTTACCCTAAAAATACAAAGTAATAAATAAAAATTTATCTCTTTGTTAAATAACCTCTATGGTAGACCATTAGAAGATTTTGGTTGTTGGCAGAGATAGAGATAGAGATAGAGATAGAGATAGAGATAGAGATAGAGATAGAGATAGAGATATTGTAAATCCTGCTAGCAATTCTAATTCTAGCAATGCATTATACAGATTTACCACAATGATATTTTTTTTGTTAAAAAAAAAAAAGGAAAAAACAATCCAAATATTCAACAGTAAGGGAATGATGAGATTAATCTTGAATATACACACCATATATTCCTCCTCAAGGAACAATACACAAAGGAAGTCACGTGAGGAGGGAGGGAAGAGGGAGAATCTGGGAGGAGTTGAGGGGGACAAATATGCTCAAAATGCCTGAAATTCTCAAAGAATGAAAATCATAATGCACGTATAAAAATGGATGAAAACCAAAAATTCTGATTAGCAATATGTTTAAGTGATTAACTGCAAGCTTTGGCTCTTAGTCTCGCAGCTTGGTTTCAAAAGAAAATTAAAATATTTTTTGAGGAAGAAAAAAAAAAAAAGTAAGTCCAAATAGCATGACGTTAAAATGAAATGGCTTAAATGTGGAAAAAGAAAAGAGAATAAAAAGGGGGGTGGAGTCTGGAGAAGTGGCTCAGTGGTTAAGGGCACTGGATGCTTTTCCAGAGCACCCAGGTCAAATTCTCAGCACCCACATGGCAGCTCACAACTGTCTTTAACTCCAATTCCAGGGGATCCCACACCCTCACTTAGGCAGGCAAAACACCAATGACCATGTAATAAAAAAATAAGTATTAAAAAGAAAGCCAAAAAAAGATGACTTACAACTATGTAATGTTTAATTATGTAATTGTAAGGACTTATAATTACAAGTATTAGACAGTCAGAAAGGGTCAGACCAGCTAGCCTACAGGACATGGCACAGATTTTGATGTTTGCTTTCTTTACATAACAGGAATAAAACATAACTTCTTAGTCTAGAGACGTTCTCAGCAGTTAGGAGCACTAGCTGCTTTTCCAGAGGACCCTGATTGGATGTCCAGCACCCAACAACTGTCTGTAACTCTAGTCCCCAGAGACCTGACATCCTCTTTTAGTGTCTACACATGTAGTGCACAGACACATAGGTCCATATAATAATCACAAATCCATATAATAATCACAAAATCACAACATAATAAATTTTTGTTAAAAATAGTTCTCCTGCTCCTGAAACTGTGCTAAGCATTTCATGAACTTATTCACTTACTCCTCACTAGATTCATTAAGGACTGCCAATATCCACACTGCATGTAAAGAGACCAAGGAAGAAAGACACTCTTGATTTACCCAAAGTACCACGAAAGCATTTTTAATAAAGCAGGACTCACAGGTAAATTCATTCTAGTCAGAGCAAAGTCGAGATGGAGTAATGCACTAAAAACCATACAGTCCAAGGTGCACAGGCCAGATTCCCAGCCAGACAAGCTGGACAAGGTGGATCAACAGCCATGTTGTGTCACATGCTACCAAATGAGTGAGATCTTCAAAGGCCCCTCCTTCTGGTAATCATGAAGGAGCATATGTGAACATAGTAGAGGGTCAGCTAGAAGGGCTGTTGTGGCATGAGGTCAGGTAGATAGTTAGCCTCTCTGCCCTAAGTAGAAGTGTGCCCACGGGTCAACAGCTTCTATTTTCTCTGTCACATGAACACACGCATACATACAGTCAAACACATCTACATACATACATACATACATACATATATATACACACTCATGTACAAACACACACGTGCATACACACACATATACAGTCACACACACATACCCATACTCACAAGCACTCGAACACACACACATGCTCACACACACACATGCACCACACATGTACACACTAGTGAGCACACACACTATAAGTGCTGTATAGACACTCGCTGATATTGCTGCCACCACGCGTCCCGCTGAGAACATTCAGCCCAGCCCCAACCCACCTCCTTATATCCAACAACTAGGCAACGACTATGACCAGTTCCCTTGGTGGAACACTCATGCATGGAGCTTAAGAACAAGCACTAAAATACAAGCTATTATGTTTCAAAACCTCTCCTCCACCCTCAGGTGAGAACTGCTCGTCCACAGTAGGCAAGCTCAATCCTTTAAGCCTGTTCCTTCCTCTGGAAAGGGAGGGTTGGAAGTGTCTGCCCTGAGGATTGGCAACCACCTCACTACAACCTTGAGAAGCTCCAGAAAAGACCTGGAGTCATTTGTAGTCTGGCTCCAGCCAGGGTCCAGAGGCAAAGGAGAGCTCTGTAACTTGTAACACAAAGCCTGGATTCTTACTGTGGTCTACCTGCAGACCAAGCTACAACTCCATGATACATCACTTTGCCTCTCAGTAGCTCAGTTGCGTCTGTATCAGACTAGTGTTGGAATACTAATTTACCACAAGGAGCACTATGATAGCGCGCCAATCATATGCTGCTAGAATACGGGATGGATACCAGGCTTCTCCATTCAAAGGGCAGCACTGCGCACCTGCATTTTCAGAGCATATCTCTTTACCTGAATTCCAGAACACGGATGCCCTTGTAGCCCGGTAACCCTGTGAATGCTTTTTCAACCTGTTAAGAAAACAAAAATAAATATGGTAACTATGTAGAATATGCAAATCTATATTTCAGATGCTTTACAGAGCAGAATAAAAAGTAGACTCTTATCTTAAAATTATCAGAGCTATAGATATCTTACAATTATCAGAACTTGTACACATGGATAAAAAGTGACCACGGTTACAATCGTGATAGAAAACAGTGTCTGCCACAAGACTGTCATGACTCCTTTGTCATTTTTGTCTTTTATGATTTTAATGTGCTTTAATTTTATTTTTTAATTTATGGAAAGGATACTTCAATACACTCTAATAGTGCTTGTATAACAACATTTTTTTAATGTCCCTGTCCCAGTTGGGAAGCTGGGCTCAGCTAGCACCCTGGCAGAGTTGAGTGTCTGTTTTCTGTAAGTGTGAACATGTCTGAGAGTGTCTGCTTCCTGTCTCCATGTCACAAGAGAACTAGGAACACATTCAGCATTCAAAAAAAAAAAGTCTACAAGGCCCAAAGTTAAGAAGCAGTGGCCAGATAACTCCACTGGTTAAAATATCAATTTATAAGCATCACATCTATGAAAGCTGAGTTTAATACCAAGCCTTTAAAATGCCACCACGTCTTTCCATCAGACCTCAGTGACTGGAGAGAGACACAATGCCAGACTGGGGATCTAAAAATAATCTAATTATATTAAAATATGTGTTTAAACAAAAGTTAATATTTAATCCATAATAATCCCAAGGGTGGCTTACCAGATGGATGAGTTGGGGCTGATACAAGAACATAGAAATATTAGGGGCCATAGAGACCTATCCTTTAACCGCATTTCACAAACCAGGGGAATAGAACTTTTTAAATCTTGGTTCGCTGCAGATCTTCTTGGTTCAAAAACAAAGAATTCAAGGGGCTCAGTCAGTAATGTCCCTAGCACACAAGCATGAGTTTGAGTCCCAACACCCATATAGAAAAATCCTGAAACTCCAGGGCCAGGAAGGAGAGACAGGAAGATCTCTGAGGCTTGCTGGCCATCCTAAATGGATAAGCTCCTGGTTCAAAAACACAGCCTGTCTCAAAACTTAGGAAGCTTCTAACCAATTCCTCATAATGTCGGGGAGTACAAGTTTTAAAATCTTGGTTCACTGAAGTTCTTCCTGTTTTAAGAATAAAGAATTCAAGGACGGCTGGCTCAGATGTTTCTCACAAGTCAGTTATCTAACACTTCCATCCATATTCCGCCCATTGAACTACATTATCCTTTCCTGTTACTCCTGTCTCCTGAGACACTCATTATAGTCTCTGAAGGAGTCTCTGTAAGGGACAAAGGGAGGACCACTTTGAAAGGCAAATGGATAGCTAGAGACTCACTGGATAAAATGTTTGTCATGCAAGTGTGAGGACCTGGATTCAGATCCCCAGAAACTGACATAAAGCCTGATGCCCTAAAGAGCATCTGTAATCCCACTGGTCCAGGTAGGAGGCTGAGGCAGGAGAATGCCTGGGAGCTAACAGGTCAGACAGCCTGAGACATACATCAGCGAACAACAGAGACTCTGTCTCAACCAAGGTATAAAGCAAGAACCACCAAAATGGAAGTTGTCCTCTGACCTCCACACCCAGGTTGAATCACACATATACACCACACACACACAGAGAGAGAGAGAGAGAGAGAGAGAGAGTCAGAAGGAGACCTGATTTTTACATTCTGCTCATTTAGAGGCTGAAATAACCCCAAGCCCCACCTAAAAGGTAAAGATACTTACCTGCATCCCTACAAGCAAACAGTTGACCGCAGCCTGTGGAAGCACAGTAGAGAGGCTGCCTTCCCCATACCATGCCTGCTTTCCTCAGATTCCCCCCACATTTATTCTATCTTGAGCCCTTTCTGTCATACTTGATATGGCCTCAGGTTTACCATGCTCTCTCTAGTAACCTCATAAAAAAAAAAAAAAAGATTTATGGTAGAAAATACCATCATGAGTGGGGTAACCCAGAAGGACACGCATGGATTGTACTTACTGATCAGCGGATATTAGCCGCAATAAAGTACAGGAGAACCATGCTACCATCCACAGACCCAAAGAAGCCAAATAACAAGGAAGGTCCAAAGGAGGCTGGTTAAATCTTTCTCAGAAGGAGAAATAAAATAGATTTCAGAGGTAGATGGAAGGAGGGTAACTGGGTAGTAGAAGGAATGAGGAGAGGGGATGGGGTACAGGGAGAACAGAGGAGAGAATAAAAATCAGCGGGGCTTGGGGGGGCATCTCTAGGACATTCCAGAGACCTAAGATGGGGAGGGGACATTCCAGAGACCTAAGATGGGGAGGGGGCAGGCTGCTTAGTGGGATTTATGAATCCTGAAGTGGCCACTGCCTGTAGCCAGTCAGGACTCCCAGTGGAGGGATAAGGACAGCAACCACCCACAAAACCTATGACCTAAAAATGCACCCTCCCTACAAGATGTGCAGGGACAAAATTAGAGCAGAGATGAAGGAAATGGCCAACTAAAAACTGCCCCAAATTGAGACCCTCCCCTGGGCAAGAGCCATCCCTGAGGCTGTTAATGATACTCTGTTATGCTTGCAGACAGAAGTCGAGTATAACTGTCCTCTGAGAGGCTCCACCTAGCAGCCAGTGTAAACAGATGCAGGGACCCACAGCCAAACATAAGATGGAGCTCGGGGAGTCTGGTGGAAGAGTTAGGGAAGGACTGAGGAACCCCAAAGAGAGCAGGGACTCCACAGAAAGACCAACAGAATCAACTAAACTGGACCCTTGGGGGCTCTCAGAGACTGAACAAAAGAGTGAGCACAAACTGTTCCTGGGCTCCCTGCACGTATATAGCAGATGTACAACTTGGTCTTCATGCAGGTCCCCCAACAACTGGAGCAGACAGGAGTGCTGTCCCTGAACTTGTTGCCTGTGGATTTCGGTCCCCTAACTGGTCCACCTTATCTGGCCTCAGTGAGAGAAGTGCAGTGACTGATGGACTCCCCCTTCTCAGAGAAGAAGGGGAGGGGGGCAGCTGCAAGAGGGAGAAACTAGGACCAGAGTGGGGCTGATAGTAGGGTGTAAAATGAATAAATAAATTATAATAATAATTTAAAAAGAGTTATGGTGTCTGAACCTCCTCCCTTTCAAGCAGGGTTTCACTTCCCTGTATTCCAGTTTTACTTAGGAGGTAACACAAAGGTGCAATCTCTGTGCCCGTGCCATTGAAGGAGAGCATTGAAGGGGCCAGTGTCGTCTGCAGAAAGTAGAATGGCAGTCTTCTTCAGGATATTACACACACACACACACACACACACACACACACACACACACACACACAGAGGGGAGAGGAAGGGGAGAGGGAGGGGGAAGAGAGGGGGAAGAGGAGAGCCTTCCATGTAAAGAAATAGTTATTAACCGGGCGTGGTGGTGCAGAGGCAGGCGGATTTCTGAGTTTGAGGCCAGCCTGGTCTCAAAGTAAGTTCCAGGACAGCCAGGGCTACACAGAGAAACCCTGTCTCGAAAAACCAAAAAAAGAAAGAAAGAAAAAAAAAAGAAATAGTTATTAGGTCACATGTCACTCAGGGTCAGAAGGTGATGATGGTACAGGCAATAGCCAGGAAAGGAGAAGGGGTGACTCATGGTTGTCCAGATCATTCCTCACCCTCAGATCACCTCTTGGTGGCCACAAATATCCTAAAGTCATTACTGAGGGGACCCCTTTCAGAGTATTTATCAGATTTCCTCTAAATCTCCAGTCAGCTCCTGCAGCTGTTTACTGAAATGCTGAAGCTTATTAAAAGTTCCTTAATCCAGGCAGGAAAGCCAGACGGCCAATTCAAGACAGTCTCTGATGCCAGGTGGCCACCGGCCTGGCTGACATTTCTTCCACATACCATACAGCCCTGCCACTTGGCCGCACAGTTAGGAAAACGGAATTGTCTGGCCTACACTGCCCCCACATCTGATGTTTGTGATGATGCTATTTGGCTGACAGACGCATATTTTTCGTTTCCCATCTGGACACAATGACGGGTAAGGAAATTAAGCCAAGGTAATGGAATTAACAAACTTGGTCAAGGAGAAGTCAATCAAGTATGGATTAAAAAGAAATTAAACAGGAAGAAATGGTGTGCCCATTTATCACATACAAGAGTTGATGGCATTCATCACCATATTACAGAAGAACAAAGGCTCACAAGAAGGGTACCAGGTATGCATGATGGGTAATGGAAGAATTCTGCATCAAACTCAATCCAGAATCCTTCCAGAAGGTACTAACATGGTTTAACACATGGTTATTTAGAAAAACCTCTTCTTTTTTTTTTTTAAAGATTTATTTATTTTATGTATATGAGTACACTATAGCTGTCTTCAGACACACCAGAAGAGGGCATCAGATCTCATTACAGATGGCTGTGAGCCACGTGGTTGCCGGTAATTGAACTCAGGGCCTCTGGAAGAGCAGTCAGTGCTCTTAACCACTGAGCTATCTCTCTAGCCCCTGGGGGGCGGGGGGGGGGGGACTCTTCTTAAAAACCTCTCACCAGAGGACAGAGACAAAGGGGATTCATTTCCACATTCCTAGTGTTTCTTAACTTTGCATACACATTACCTGTGAGTGACCGACTTAAAAGTGTCCAAACTAAGAAAATAAAGCTGAGCCAATAAACCGGGCATGGTGGCGCACGCCTTTAATCCCAGCACTCGGGAGGCAGAGGCAGGTGAATTTCTGAGTTCGAGGCCAGCCTGGTCTACAAAGTGAGTTCCAGGACAGCCAGGGCTATACAGAGAAACCCTGTCTCGAAGAAAAACAAACAAACAAACAAACAAACAACAACAACAAAAAAAAACCCAACCTATAGCTGTTCAGAGATATTCATTACTCCTAACATCGTCAAGCTGAAATTAAGCACAGAATATACTTTTCTTTGACTGTAGTGAGTTACAAAGAACATTTATTTGTTAATGGGTAGAAAAATTTGGTTTCTAAAAGAAAGTTTGTGTCTCTGAACTTTTCACAAAATTTTCTGATGAAATGGTTAAGCTTCAACCATAGGAAGCTGGTAAGTAGACGGGTAGCTTGAATCCTTAACTTACCCATAACTAACCACTGTTGTTGTTGTGAGAGAGTTAATGCCCCCAAAACAACCATGTCATCCAATCAAATGAACCACTCACGGGTGATTTTGGTTTTCTATAATGCACATATCAGAAAGAAATTAAAGCTCCGTCTAAAAGCTTTAAAAATAGTAATAATAAATCACGCACCTCTGAAATAAACTCTTCCACGAACAACCGGTAGAGGGCGCTGGAGGGATCCCGCAGGTCTTCACTGTATGGCTTTCCCAGAAGGTGGATGCTGAATTCTGCTATCTGTTCAGCAGCTGGTTGTGTGGGCTCCTCCGTCACGTTCTCAATTTCATTGCTGATCTGAATTGAGAAAGATTAATAAACACCAGTATTTATTCATTTAGTCAATAAATATTTACTGACTTCCCTCAAAGTTTCACATCTAAGGATGACTTTTTATGTGGTATTCAACTATACAATAAACTGAATAACCTCTAGGCTATAAATAAATACAGTAATCACTGTAGACCGGCACTTATTCTTTCAGTACACATTGACAAGGAAGCGCAAAAACCTTTCCCTAGAAAACTGTCAAGGTGAGAAGAAAAAAGAGTTGAATATTCTATAATCAAAACACAGCTTAGAGAGATGGTTCTCAAACATTTTGGTCCAAGAATCCCTTTAGACTCTTGAAAATAATTCAGCAACTCAAAAACAAAACAAAACAAAAAAAGAGAATAGTTTTTGAAGTATATTAGAACTACAAACATTTAGCAACAAAATTTTCAGAAGATTAATTTTAAAAACATATACTAATCCATTTAAAAATAACAGAGTAGTGTGGTGTGGTAGTGTATGCCTTTAGTTCCAGCACTAAAAGGCAGACATAAGCAGATCTCTGTGAGTTTGAGGACAGCCTGGGCGGTAGTTTAAATGAAAATATGAAAATGAGCCCCCCTCCCGCCCCCCTACCCCCAACCCCCCACCCTGCATGGATTCATAGGGTATGGCCTTGTTGGAGTAGAGATAGCCTTGTTAGGGGAAATGTGTCACTGTGGGTGGGCTTTGAGATTTCAGAAGCCCAAGCTAGGCCCAGTCTCTCTCTCTCTCTCTCTCTCTCTCTCTCTCTCTCTCTCTCTCTCTCTCTCTCTCCCCCTCTCTCTCCCTCCCTCCTTATGGATCCACATACAGAACTCTCAGCCACCTTTCCAGCAGTCAGCCTGCATGCTGTCACGTTTCACTCCATGATGATAACGGATTAAATATCTGAACTTTTAAGACAGCCCAATTAAATTGTTTCTTTTATAAAAGCTGCCATAGTCGTGATGTCTCTTCACAGCCAATGAAAGCCTAACTAAGCCTGGTCTACATAGTGAGCTCCAAGCAAGCCAAAGCTAATTAGTGATGCCCTGTCTCAAAAATCAGAAGAAAATATAACAGACTAAGCCCATTCATACAAAAGTCAACAGCAGATACTGTGAAGCTGAAATAGTGGGAAGAATGACATTGTTTATACTTTTACAAATTCTTGAACAGACTGTCTGGCTTCATACAAGATGGCTGAATTCTCATGTTTATTTCTGTATTCAGTTTATCACAATATGATATTTTAATGGACACACATGAAAAAAAATCTGCCCACACAAATATATACTCAGGAAGAAGGAATAAAGAAATAATCTTTTCAGATAACTTGAACTATTCTGTAATGACCACCAGCTTTAAAAGGGTCATTTCCTAAACAGTAGCTGCCATTGATCAAAGCCACAACAAATTTTTTGTTGTACTTTATAACATTAAAACCTAAGTCTAGGCTGCGGAGCACTTGACTAGTATGTTCAAGGNCTCACTCTGTAGACCAGGCTGGCCTCGAACTCAGAAATCCGACTGCCTCTGCCTCCCGAGTGCTGGGATTAAAGGCGTGCGCCACCATGCCCGGCCCTCTAGATAGCTTTCTTTTGCTACTCTAAAACCTCTCAGGATAGCTCATCTCTAGCAGATCAAAGCCCAGTCTTTTATTTACATATCAATTCAGTCATTACCTCAGGTTCCCTTTTGATTATCCTGTGAATCAGCATCCCATTACCCCAGCACCTAGATTCCCCGACAGTAAGCACCAGCTCAGACAATAAGACAGCTGGGTGGGACTCCACCCTGAAATTACCATTCCTACCACTAGGGTCCTAGACCTATACCCTCTTTGTCCCAGGCTAACCTTGAACTCAGGAATCTGCCTGCCTTTGTAAGCATAAACAAACAAACAACAACAACAACAAAAAACTTATCTAGGTGGGATCTTGCAGGGCAATCACCATCCCTAAATCTCTTTATCTCCTTCCTAAGTACCTTTCTGCAAAGCTGGCTCATAGCACAGCTAGCTGCCTCTGTTCCTTTAGATCTTTGAAGCTCCTTATATAATTCATATTGCATCCTTATATTTTGCAAAGTTGAGAAATTATATAATTTTGAACTCAAGTTTTCAGCATTCTTTCCTACAGCCTTAGGGTTGTCCTAAAGATCACAGTATTCTACCATTTTGCTGAGACATTATGAGACATTAGACACCCCCTCGCCTCCCAGACTCCTACTATCTCTGATTATCATGGGGTCATTAACCTTGGCAGAGAGGATATTCCCCAAAAGAGGAACATAAATTTACACACACACACACACACACACACACACACACACATACACCTTATGCCCATAGCAACCATCGACACTTCTGGAAGCCCATGCCATGCCTTGCTGGCTCTGTTCTAGGGGCAAGAACCATGTTGCTCCATCCCTGCCATGGCTGGAAAGGACACAGCAAGTTATAATGTCCACACTAAGAAACAAGAATGCAAAGTGACCAAACCTCACCTTTTTGAAGAATGTCTTCATAGTTCACTTCTTAATAAATAAATCATGATACAGTGCATCCTTAATTATTTTAAGTTCAGAATTTAGAAAAAAAAGTTGTGTGCATATGTGTGTGCAGTGTGCTTGTGTGTATGTGTGCTTGTATGTGTGGGGTTCGTTTGTGTATGTGTACAGGTTTCTAAGTACATGTGTAGGGAGACCAGAGCTTGAAGGTAGGTGTGCCTTTCTCAGCTGCTTTCCATTTTTCTTACTGAAGCAGGTTTTTTTGACTAAAACCACAAAGAAGGCCAGGCAAGCATAGCAGCCTGCATTTATTGCCCCCATAGAAAGCCAGGCAGGCACAGAAGCCTCCATGTATCACCATCACAGAAAAACAGGCAGCTAGGCAGCCCATCCAAACCTCAGAGCCCACCTGGCTCCTAAGCACAAGCTACTCTAGCTCATCAGCTAGTGCTTAGGAGCCAGCTGGGCTCTGAGATGTGGGTCATAGTGAGAGACCAAAACAACTCCATCTTAGAAAACCTGACCTAAGGTTAACCAACAAGCCTGCACCTAGCACTAGTATCCAGGTCACTCCCTAACCACCACCAATCGGGAGGAAAGCAGAGATTACAGTTGTACCTAAAGAAATTTACTTATGGAAGTTTATGGTTTGGCTCTTAGCACCAGCCAATCATTTTAAAGGACAACAAATTCTATAATAGCCCCCCCCCCCCAAATCAGGTGTGTGCCAAGCTAGAGCCACTCCCCTTGCTTGTATGCTTGCCTCTATAAATGCTTTCTTGGAACTGGGCTCAGGGCTTCACCCTCTCTTCCTGCTGCATTAGTGACAATTGTGTGACCCGGGCCTGAGCTTGAGCAAAGACCCCAGTGGATTGCGTGGGAATCAGCTCCTTGGCGGTCTTTTGGGGTTCTCAGAACAGGCACAATAGAGACAGCCCTGCGAAGGTTAGAGTGAGTGATTCGGGTGGTCCGCCTTGCTTCTCTGGCTTTCTATACGGGTGCTATGATTTGAACCCCTTTTCTTGCTTCTGTAGCTCTAGTATTCTCTTCACTGTACCACATCCCATCCCATAATTTAACATAACATTTCAGAAAACACTTCCATCTGCCTGGACAGAGTACAATTCTGTACTTCCCCTGAAATTTTTTTTTGTAGTGAACCCTCATCTGTTGAATTTACTGCCATTTAGTAGATAAGTTCCTGTTAATAATTGTGTGCTTAAAAGGTATGATGGCTTTTTAAATTTTAAACCGCACAAAATCCATTTCCTTTCTCTCTAAAGAAGTTAAGGCCCAGTGTACTGTGGGTTAGGAGGTCACGAATTTATCAGCATGAGAGTTTTCTAGAAATCCTCTATCAATTTTTTTTTAAATGACCAATATGACAGAACCATTCAGCTCTTCCAAACGATATTAGATTTCTGAATGCACTGGATTTAGAATTTGTGTTATTTTCAGAGCAGTGCACCATGTGAAGTCCTATACAGTCTAGAAATGGAATGTCTAACTCCCGTGCTCCATGTTAGAAAGCAAGAGACCAGAACTGGACTTACACTCTCCTGTGGTGATGCTGCGCTGCTCTCTGAAGCCAACCCTGGATATGAAGCACTGGAGACAGCACCTAAGCAGAATACAAAACGCACATGGCATTAGTCCTTGAGTAAGTCAGAGTACAATACGCACATGCATTAGTCCTGAGTAAGCCAGAATTCATGTCAGGACCTAAAGACTTACTTCAAAAGCCATCCTTACAAGACCTTTGCTTTTTTTATTTTGAACACTTTTTTTTTTTTAGTTATAAACTCAAGAGACATTTGTAGAGGCTTCCTAGAGTCTCCGTAACTGAACAAGCTGCTTTTGGTTTGGTTTGGTTTGGTTTGGTTTGGTTTGGTTTGGTTTGGTTTGGTTTGGTTTTGTGTGTGTGTGTGTGTGTGTGTGTGTGTGTGCACATGCGCGCGCCAGAATCTGATGTAGATGCTAGGATATAAAAAGGAACTTTCTATTCCTAGGAAGATATTAAATAACGTGAACAGACACGGAAGTCCGTAACTATACTAGACCTGTGCAACAGTAGCTTGGCCATTACTTAACAATCATTGAAATGACCCCACTCCATGCTTTTCTATTTTGTATATGCTCAAAATTTCTAACATAAAGAAGTTTATACTTTTTATTAAATATATTAAGGACTTGGGTGTAACCCTTTGTAGAGAACATCCCGAGTATGAAGGATGCTTTTGGGTTCAATCTCTAGCAGAAGGAAAGAAGAGGGGACTGGAAGAAAAAGAAAGGGTTAAGAGAAGAGACAGGAAGATAATGAGATTGACTAATTTACATGAAATACAGAACTTGGAACTGTAGAAATGGACCAACAGTTAAGAATAGTTCCTGCTCTTCCAGAAGAGCCTAGTTAGTTCCTAGCACCCATGTCAGACAGCCTGTAACTCCGACTCCAGGGCATCTGACACTGTCTTTGGTGTGATGCTCTCTTCTGGCTTCCCTAAGCACACACATACACATGGCACATAGACATGCACACATGCAGAGAGGGGGGAGGCAAAATATTAAATTTTTTAAAATTTAAATCTTTTAAACTTAAAACCAATACGGAGCTCAAAGGAACACATTCTTCAGCCCATGACATATCAGAATTCTTATCCTGGGAAAGTCCAGGTCAACAAAGTGACAAGCCAAAGGTTCTACCTCAACTTAAGCATCTGTCTTAAAGTAATTCATTTTGTCACGCTTAGGTTTTCAGCTGTGTTCTGAATTTTAAAGTACTCACAACACAATAGCATAGACAAGTAAAAAAAATAATTGTTCTGTTTCTTAAACAATATATAAATAGAAAAAATGATATTTTGAAAATGTGAGCTGAAAATTTATACTTGCTTGGAAATCTTCAGTGACTAAGAAAAAAAAAAGTGAATAAAGGAAGAAAACTTACCTGTCAGTGTTGAGGTCTCGCCAACAGGAACTGGAAATGACAACTCAGGCCTAGAAGTGAGGGGGAAAATGCAGCTATTAAAAAATCCAGAGGGCCAGAGAGATGGCTCAATGGTTAAGAGCTTGTCTTAGTTAGGGTTTTACTGCTGTAAACAGACACCATGACCAAGGCAAGTCTTATAAAAACAACATTTAATTGGGACTGGCTTACAGATTCAGAGGTTCGGTTCATTATCATCAAGGTGGGAGCATGGCAGTATCCAGGCAGGTGTGGTACAGGCAGAGCTGAGAGTTCTACATCTTCATCCAAAGGCTGCTAGAGGAAGACTGACTTCCAGGCAACTAGGGTGAGGATTTTATGCCCACACCCACCGTGACATACCTACTCCAACAGGTCACACCTATTCCAACAAGGCCACACCTCCAAATGGTGCTACTTTCTGGTCCAAGAATATACAAACTATCACAGAGCTCTTCTAGAGGTCCTGAGTTCAATTCTCAGCAAGCACAAGGTGGCTCACAGCCAACTGTAATGGGATCTGATGCCCTCTTCTGGTGTGTCTGAAAACAGCTACAGTGTATTCACATAACATAAAATAAATAAAATATTTTTTAAAAATCCAGAAACCTGGGCAAATAAGTATTATAAACTTTAGAACTTGGGTTCCCAAAGGAATTCCTTGGACCACCAAATAAAGGTTTCCAGGACAAAAAAAAAAAAAAGCCAAGTTGTAAAGTCAAAAAACTTATAACTTCATAATTTACTAATTTTGTATTTATTAGTGGCTCATCGACATATCCACCCTATATGAAGAACCTTCCTACTTATGGCTCATCACCCATTTTTGTCTCTTTAGTTCAAATAATTATGTGAAACTATTTTATTTGCCTACTTTACCTCTGTCACCCCCTGAGTCCTCTAGAAAGTACTGTCAATACAGAAGCATTGAACAGTTCACTATTTAAATGTATTGAAATTAAACAGCTGGGAATTCATTTTCTTATTCACAGTAGCATATTCCACGTATTCTGTGCTCACATGTGACTAATGGCCATCTCAGACTGGAGCAGACAATTAAGAGCAATTGTAACCTCACAGAAGGGTCTATTTGTCCATCAACAGAACTCCAGGCTGAGCACACAGTTCATTAGAACAACATGTACCTAGTGTGTATACAGGCCCAGGCCTTGACACTAATTTCTACAACTAGAGGGAAAGATAATAATGATGAACTCCATGAGATTAAGTATTTTCCTGACAAATACCTTACTATCTCCAATGTCTAAGAATTTTAAAAAGACATTTTTGCAGAACTGGGGGTGTAATTCAATTGACAGAGTACTTGCCTAGCATGTATGGAACCCTGGGCTCAGTGTCCAGCATGACATTAACTAGCTATCATGGTTCCTGTCTGCAATCACAGCACTCAAGGTAAAATTTAAAGGGATATTAGGATTTACTATGATAAGTGAGACATTTGTGGTTGAAACTATACTAGAAGGGGAAACAGAGGCATGTTCTCTACACACCCACAGCCCACCTGGTGGATATCTATGAGTTCGAGGCCAGCCTGATCTACAGAGTAAGTTCCAGGACAGCCAAAGCTACACAGAAAAAAAAACTGTCTCAAAAAACAACAAATAAATAAATAAAAGCTATGTACTACTTTAAAATTAAATAAAAGTACTAGAGAGATCGTTCAGTGGTTAAGAACTGGCTGCTCCAACAAGAGCTTGCTGACAGAAATCTGATATAGCTGTCTCCTGAGGGGCTCTGCCAGTGCCTGGCAAATATAGAAATGGATGTTCACAGTCATCTATGTTCACAGTCCCCAATGAAGGAGCTAGAGAAAGTACCCAAGGAGCTGAAGAGGTTTAAAGCCCCATAGGAAGAACATCAATATGAACTAACCAGTACCCCCAGAGCTCCTTGGAACTAAACCACCAATCAAAGAAAACACATGGTAGAACTTGTGGCTCTAGCTGCATTTGTAGCAGAGGATGGCCTAATCAGTCATCAATGGGAGGAGAGGCCCTAGGTCCTGTGAAGGTTCTACGTCCCAGTATAGGGGAACCCTAGGACTGGGAATGGAAATGGGAGGATTGGGGAGCGGGGTGGGGGGGCGGGTGGATAGGGGATTTTTGAAGGAGAAACCAGGAAAGGGGATAACATTTGAAATGTAAATTTAAAAAAATATCTATTAAAAAAAAAAAAAAAAGAACTGACTGCGCTTCCAAGGTCCTGAGTTCAATTCCCAGCACCCACATGACAGCTCAAAATTGTCTATAACTGCAGTTCCTGGGACCCAATCTCCTCTTCTGATGTGCAGATACGCATACAGACCTATATCATATACATAAACAAATCTTTTTAAAAATTTAAAATTAGAGAGAGAGAGAGAGAGAGAG
>CACVCL010020108.1:0-90621 GCA_902729485.2 Mus minutoides | reverse complement strand
CATTGTACAATCATTGCCATATCAAATTCAAAAGAATAACCATGTCCCACAAAGAATCAAGAATGACAATTGTTCCCCAAAGTTTCAAGCTTCCCAGTTCACAGGCCTATAGCCAAAATAATAATGATTGCAAACTTATCATTATTTAAACTTTAACTTTTATACTTCAGAGCCAGCTACTTGCATTTTCTTGTGAAGCTCTAATGATAAATGACGTGGGCAAAGCTGCCAGGTGGTGACCAGAAAGATTCAAGTTAACCCTTAACTCAATAGTTCCGCTAGCTTTCTGCTTCTGCACATTTCACACAAGGACTCTCCTAAGAGTCTTAGTGTTTTTACTTAATTTTACTAACATAAGGGATTTTTGGGATAGCATTTTGAATTGTAAATGAAAAATATATCTAATAAAAATTGAAAAAAGAAAAAATAATTTAAAAAAAGATTTTATATATTCTATACTTACTTATCCAGGAACCACTCTCAAATGTTATGCAGAACTTATTTCATAACTTCAATAGTTTATTTTTTTTCTTTCTTGGGGTCCCAATATTGGCTCTATTTCATTTTCTAATAATTTTTTCAAACTTTCTTTGCAAGTCAAGCATTAATCCGGAACTACCATTGTGCAGTTATTACATTGTTTCAAGATGAGAACACATAGCATGCACCTGGGCCATGAGGACTGTGCTGTGTTCTGCCCCTATGCCTCAATTTTTAATTGTTTAAGAATCAGTACATCAAGGAACATCTAGATTCACAGAATTCACCAAAGCAGAAGAAGAAAGAATTAAGAAAGTCAGATATAATAAAATAATCATGCACACCAAGGCCAACTGAAAAGCAGTCATGCACAAATGAAATCTATACAGCCATTGTCCAGGGCTAAGGTTAGGAGAAATGGGAACACCTGGTTTTTTTTGTTTGTTTGTTTGTTTGTTTGTTTGTTTGTTTTCAAAGAGCTGCTCAGAACGACTGAGATGTCTCCATCCCGGCCTACTGCAGGCAGTCCCTTATTTCATATGGCAAGTCCCCTGGAGGGATGTGTCTCCTGCTTCTCAGGGTCCCAGAAGACATCCTTTTCTACAAGGGGCTGCAGAGGGATTCTGAGATGTCTCCATCCTGACCTACTGCAGGCATTCCCTGTCATTGAATGCTGTCCCCAGCAAAATATCTAAAACAATTGTTCAAATAATTCACAAGTTAGTAAATAGTATAATGTTAAGACACGTTATTGGTGTACTAACAAACTACTGCATTATAACTAAGAAAAGAAGATCTGTGGAGAATATCTGTCAAAAATTCACCCATCCTGTTAGTAATTAACTAGATTCTAATCCAAATTTTAGACATTTGCTCTTTCCATTGAACAATATTTTACCTCTAATTATTATTTTTGCCAAAATAAAAAGTCACTTATTTTGATTTACTTTATCAATTCATGAAGTTATAATCATTTTCTTCCTTATACTAGAGTCTACATCTAACCATTTGGTATACAAAATTATGATCAGCAGCTAACAGATCCATCTTAATTTAGGACCTATTAAGCTATTTTACAAAGCCTTAATTAATTGGCTCATTAATTTTGAGCATACAATTGTAGCAGATTTTAAAATGTGGCACCAGAAGTTAATGAATTAATAAACTACAACTTTTTATACCTCAACTAGAGAAATTCTGATAAGATTGATTTTCATCTTTTTATACTTAAGACTTATATATTATCTAGTGTTTGAGATACTTAGAGTATCTATACTAAGAATACATCAGACTTTCTATATATAACTTCTTCATTTTTAATATTTTTATATTCTCATAATAATTGTCATAAATTTTGTTTTAAGAGTTAAATAATGTCACTTCTCTCTTCTTTCTTCAGTATTATAAAAATTACTAAATCAAAGATTGAAGAAAATTTTACTAAAAGTGATAACTAGTATCCAAGTAAGGAGAATGGATAGACTATTGATAATTTGACTCAAGAATTCCAAATATTATTTCAGTTACTATTTTGCTCATAGTCAGGGCTTCTATTCCTGCACAAACCTCATGACCAAGAAGCAAGTTTGGGAGGAAAGGGTTTATTCAGCCTACACTTCCATATAGCTGTTCATCACCAAAGGAAGTCAGGACTGGAACTCAAGCAGGTCAGAAAGCAGGAGCTGATGCAGAAGCCATAAAGGGATGTTCCTTACTGGCTTGCTCAGGCTGCTTTCTTATAGAACCCAAGACTGCCAGCCCAGAGATGGTACCACCCACAAAGGGCCTTTCTCTCTTGATCACTAATTGAGAAAATGCCTTACAGTTGGATCTCATGGAGGCATTTCCTCAACTGAAGTTCCTTTCTCTGTGATAACTCCAGCTGTGTCTAGTTGACACAAAACTAGCCAGTACAGTCCTGAAGTGTACATGTCTGTAAGGGTAAAATAAGAGATAGTAAATGACTGATAAAATCTAACCAGTACCCCCTGAGCTCCTGTCTCTAGCTGCATATGTAGCAGAAGATGGCCTAATCAGACATGATCGGAAGGAGAGGCCATTGGTCTTGCAAAGATTATATGCCCCAATACAGGGTAAAACCAGGGCCAGGAAGCAGGAGTGGGTGGATTGGAGAGCAGGATGGGGTAAAGGATAAGGAATTTTTGGGATAGCATTTAAATTGTAAATGAAGAAAATATCTAATAAAAAAAAGAAGAAAAAAATCACGGTAAATATATCTGATATTTCCGACATACCATCCATTAAGGGAAATGTGATGACATTTTAGGACACTAATTCTGAGGTAAAATTTCAATAACTACTTCTGAAGCATTCTACAGGTATTTTGTTGTATTCAGAACTATAGTATTTTCAGAACTGCCCATCACATAACTAATAATACTTACTGTAAATGATTGTTTTGATGGTCACAGACTACCTTTCCTAATGGAAGCCACAGGCAGCTATAATATCACATTAAAAGTTATGTCACCCTTAAGTTATTCAGATACTTTAACATACACAAAATAAATCTAAAATATAGATATCATGAGTCCTTTCATATAAAGGTAGACTATCACAAAATCCACATCTACTAAGTTAGTGGTAGTCAATCAATCTTGCTGTGCTCTGCCTTTTCCTCATTAATCATTACAATATTCAAGGGCTCTTTCTTTATCTGTTTTGCCATCCTGTATTGGTCAGTTTTATCTGAAGATAGACAAAGAAAGGGCAATGAGAAAAAACATAAAACCTTCATCACATTGCTTAATGCCAATCCACATTGTGGAACAAAATTTGAATTATTTATTTTATTTTTAGTGTTTCAAACACTAATTTGTTTCAGAAACATCACCCCAGACAAACTTAGAAAAAGTTTTAACTGGATACCTGGACACTCTACTGCCTAATAAAGCTGGCATCTAAACTATCACACAGTAAATCTCTAATTGACCACCACCTTCCTGTGCCAGTCACGTACTTTGTGACAAGACAAACTCTTCGCTGTCTCTCTTGTCAACTGAGCTTTCATATGTGTGTGTGTGTGTGTGTGTGTGTGTGTGTGTGTGTGTGTGTGTGCATATGTACACACACACACACAGAGAGACATGCATACACATATATGGATGTGAGTAAAGAAGCCTGAACATTTCTTCTCAGTTTCAGCACCATGAACTGCCAAAGACCAGCTTGGACAGGTCCAGTACTGACTAGGGGGGATGTCTGAAGTCAATGTTAGTCACTTAGCAGTTGTTTCTCTGAGGGATCAAGTATAATTCTCTGTGATAGGCAAAAAGAGGGAAAACACACACAGAGTGACACAAACACACTTGATGGATAAAGAAAGCCTCCAAAACATTTGTTTTTTTTGGGTTTTTTTTTGTTTTTTTAGAATTTAATACCACCTAAGACAAATGCTTTACTTTGGAAAAGCAGACCAGAAGCTGCTTAAACTTTGTTAATAAATGACAAAAAATTATTGCTTTTCCAACCAGACCAGATTAGAGAACCCAAAAATCCAAACCAGCTGGGACACTCACTGAGCCCAGCTGATGTGTGACCTACATGCCCTGCCAAGCTGTACCTTCCTTCTAGTCTACTTCTCTGCCCTGGTTAGATGAGCATGCTGACACCCTCCCACATCCCACACCCCTCCTGCCTCCTGGGAGATCTGCAATAACCAGGGACCCAGGAGTTCTGCCTTAGTGAGGCTCACAGACCTACCAGTTTGCACCTCCATCTGCAACTGGGCCAGAACCTGCCCCTGGAACCCAGATCCTGCCTGTCTTCCAGGAGTTTTACCCTGGCCAGGAACACTGGAGGTCTGCCCTAACCAGGGCCTACACAGGAGGCCCCTCTGACTAGAGACAGCAATACTTGCCTCCCAGAATACTAGTTTTAACCCATGTCACAGAATTTTAACTGCTACAATGAAGCTAGCTCCAGTCAGAGACAACAAGGCCAACTGACACCAGAGATAACCAGATGGCGAAAGGTAAGCACAAGAACATAAGCGACAGAACCCTTTGCAATTCAGCACCATCAGAACCTACATCTACAACCACAACAAACCCTAGATATCCATAACACACATGAAAATCAAGATAATGACCTAAAATCCCATCTCATAAAGATGATAGAGGCCTTTAAGGAGGACATACATAACTCCCTTAAAGAAATACAGGAAAACACATACAAACAGAAACTATTAAAGAGGAAACAAATAAATCTCTTAAAGAAATACAGGGAAAATACAATCAAGCAGTTAAAGAATTGAACAACATGGTCTAAGACCTAAAAATGGAAATAAAAACAATAAAAAAAAACACAAATGGAGGCAACCCTAGAAATAAACAACTTAGGAAAGAAACCAGGAGCTACAGATACAAGCATCACAAACAGAATACAAGATATAGAAGAGAAAATTTAAGGCATAAAAGATACCGTAAAAGTTATTGACACATTGGTCAAGGAAAATAACAAAGTGTAAAAAACTCCTAGCTGAAACTATCCAGGAAATTCATAACACAATGAAAACATCAAGCCTAAGAATGATAGGAATAGAAAAAGTCTCAATTCTGAACATTTATGCCCCAAATGCAAAGGCAACCACATTCGTAAAAGAAATTTTATAAAACTCAAAAAACACATTGAAATTTACACATTAATAGTAGAAGACTTCAACACCCCACTCTTACCAATGGATAGGTCACTGAAACAGAAAATAACCAGAGAGACATTGAAATTAACAGGAGTTATGAACCAAATGGATTTAGCAGATACCTATCTTCTTCTTAGCACCTCAGGAAACCTTCTCCAAAATTGACCATATAATCAGACACATAAAAAAAGTCAACAGATACAAAAAACACTGAAATAATGCCATTTATTAAATCAGATCACCATGCACTAATGATGGACTTTAATGGGGACAATATCAACAACAACAAAAACAAACAAAAAGACAAAACCCAGAAATCCCATGTATTCTTGGAAACTGAACAACTCTCTGTTCATTGATAACTTGGTCATGGAAGAAATAAAGAAAGAAATCAAAGAATTTGTAGAATTCAATGAAAGTAAAGATACAGCATGCCAAAACTTATGGGATACAATGAAAGCAATGTTAAGAGTAAAATTCATAGCACTAAGTGTTGTCATAAAGACATTTGAGATATCCCATAAAAACAAATTAATAGGACACCTGAAAGCTCTTGAACTGAAAGAAGTAAATATAGCCAATAGTACTAGGCAGCAGGAAATAACCAAATTCGGGGCCGAAATCAACCAGTTAGAAACAAAGAGAATTATACAAAGAATCAACAAAACTGAGAGCTGGTTGTTTGAGAAAATCAACAATATAGATTAATCCCTAGCCAAACAAACTAAAGGACACAGAGACAGTCAATAAATTGACAAAATCATAAATTTAAATGGAGATATAACAACAAAAACTGAAAAAAATTAAAAAATTAAAGATCCTACCTCAAAAGCCTATACTCAACAAAACAGGAAAATCTGGATAAAATAGATGTTTTTTTAGAGCATATAAGAAAGTTAAATCAAGATCAGATAACAGTCCCAAAGCCCCTAAGGAAATAAAAATAGACATTAAAATCCTCCCAACCAAAAATAACACAGGGACAGATGGTTTTGAATTCTACCAGACATTCAAAGATCTAATAGTAATACTCTCCCCAAACTATCCCACAAAATAGAAACAAAAGGAACACTACCTGATTCATTCTATGAAGCCAAAGTTACTCTGATACCTAATCCACAAAAAGACCCAAAAAGAAAGAGAACTTCAAGCCAATTTCACTTATAAATATTGATGTAAAAATACTAATACAATTCTCATAAACCGAATCCAAAAACACATCAAAACCATCATTCACCATGATCAAGCAGGCTTAAACCCATGAGTGAAGGGATCACACAATATACAAAAATCCATCAATGTAATATACTTTATAAATAAGCTAGAGGAAAAAGTTTTACGAGCATACCATCAGAATCTGAAAAAGCCTTCAACAAAATACAACACCTCTAACAATAATATCAACCAACCAGACTCCCCACCCCACACAGAGCTCCCAGGGACTAAACCATCAACCAAGGAGTACACATGGAGCTATCCATGGCTCCAGCTCCATATGTAGCACATGATGGCCTGTGTCAGGCATCAATGGTAGGAGAGATCCTTGGTCCTGTGAGGTGAAGGCTCAATGCCCCAGTTTGCAGGCACAAATAGTGTACAATGTCTTGGTGTAACACTTACCTAGCAAATGAAAGATCGGTATGAAAAGAACCTTAAATCCCTGAAGAAAGAAATTAAAGAAGACTTCAGAAGATGGAAATATAAAGATCTCCCATGCTCATGGATGGATAAGATTAACATAGTAAAAATGGCCATCTTACCAAAAACAATCTACAGATTCAATGCAATCCCCATCAAAATTCCAATGCAGTTCTTTTACAGACATGGAAAGAGTAATTTTCAACTTCATATGGAAAAACAAAAAAAAAAAAAAATTAGGATAGCCAAAACAATTCTCAACAATAAAAGATCTTCTAGGTGTATCACTGACCTCAGGCTGTATTACAGAACAGTAGTGATAAAGACAGCATGGTATTGGAACAGAGACAGATAGGTTGATCAATGGAATAGAATCAAAAACCCAGAATTAAACCCATGTACCTATGGACACTTGGTATTTGACAACGAAGCAAAAATCATTCATTGGAATTAAGCAAACATCTTCAATAAATGATGCTGGTCTAACTGGTAATCTGTATGAAGAAGACTGAAAATCGGTCCATATTTATTACCTTGTACAAGGCTCAACTCCAATTGAATCAAGGACCTCAACACAAAGCCAGATACACTGAATCTAACAGAAGAGAAAGTGAGAAAGAGCCTTGACCTCATTGGCACAGGGGAAATTTCCTGAACAGAACACCGGTGGCTCTAAGATCAACAATTGATAAATGGGACCTTGTGAAACTGAAAAACTTCTGTAAGGCAAAAGATACCATCAAAAGAAAGAATCAACAACCTATAGACTAGTAAAACGTCTTCACTAATCCTACATCTCATAGAGGGCCAATATACAACATATATAAAGAACTGAAGAAGTTAACCTCCAAAAACCCAAATAACCCAAATCAAAAATGGGGACACAGAGCTAAACAAAGTATTCCTAGCAGAAGAATCTATAATGGCCAAGAAGTATTTAAATAAATGTTCAAATTCCTTAGTCATCAGAGAAATGCATTTCAAAACAACCCTGAGATTCCACCTTATACCAATCAGAATGTCTAAGATCAAAAACTCAAGTGATAGCACATGCTAGTGAGGATATGGAGAAAGAGGAATACTCCTCCATTGCTAGTAAAATGTCAAACTGGTACAACCAGTCTGGAAGTCAATTTGGCAATTCCTCAGAAAATTTGCAATAGTTCTACCTGAAGACCCAGCTATATCACTCTTGGTCATATACCCAAAAGGTGCCCCACCATACCACAGGGACAGTTGCTCTACTTTGTTCATAGCAGCCTTATTTGTAATACCCAGATGCTGGAAACAACCCAGCTGTTCCTCAACCAAAAAAAAGAAAAAATGAATACACAATGGAATACTATTCAGCTATTAAAAATGAGGACATCATTAATTTTTCAGGCAAATGGATGGAACTATAAAATATTATCCAAAAGGACATACATGTTAGATACTCATTGCTAAGTGGGTATTAGTCATAATTTATAGAATACCTAAGATACAACCCACAGACCATAATAAATGTAATAAGCAGAAAGGCCTGAGTGAGAATGCTTCAATACCACTTAGAAGGAGGAAGAAAATAATCATGGGGGGGGCAGAGGGAGAGAGAAACCTGGCTGAGAGAGGAGCAATGGGAATGGAAAGGGGAACAGAATCAGGTATGGGGGAAGGTACAGAGACAGGACAAAAGCCCAGAGGTCTAGGAGAATGAATGGAAATATGCAGCCCCAGAGGGTGTGATGTGGGGGAACCCTCTAGAAAGTTCCATAGACCCTGGAGGTGAGACTCTCAAGACTCAATAGAGATGACCTTAGCCAAAATGCCAATAGACAGACAGGGCCTCAAGAGTAGGGACAGGGTTACTAATCCACAGTCATAATTTCTGACCCAGAAATTGTTCCTGTCTAAAAGAACTACAGGAAGAAAAATGGAGAAAAGACGTAAGTAAAGGCAGTCCAGTGACCTGCTCAACTTAGGATCCATTTGGGGGTGGGGGGAGACAACAAGGCATGACACTATAGCTGATGGCATGATGTGATTATACAGCCTAGCATGGCTGTCCTCTGAGAGGTTCTACCAGCTCCTGACCGAGACAGACTCAGATACTTATACCTAACCATTGGACTGAAGTAGGGGATCTCTATAGTTGAATTAGAAGGATTGAAGGCACTGAAGAGGAGGATGACCCCATACAAAGACTAACAATCTCATCTCATCTTGATGTCAGGAAGCTCCCAGAGCCTAAGCCACCAGCCAGCCAGCATACATGGGCTGGTCTGAGGCTCCTGGCACATATATACAGAGGTTTGCCTAGTCTGACCTCAGTGGTAGAAGGTGAGCCTAATTGTAGAGACTTGAGGACTCAGGGAAGGGGAAGGCCTGGTTGGAGGAGAGCAACTTCTTGATGAAAGGGGGAGGAGGAATGGGATGAAGAACTGTGGGAGGCTGGACCTGGCAGGGGGGGTAACAGCTGGAATGTGAATAAATAAAATAATTGTAAAGGCAAACAAACAAACAAAAAAACAAAGCTTAATTAAGCCAAGTCAATTGCAGTTAATTTTTCTCTATGCTAGCTGGCAACAGTTTGTATTTACCAAAACTAAATCATTTATTGTACATCTTAATATTTGAAACCTTATTTGGCTAGGTTAATCATCTGTTCTCTATTCTTATATTCATAATAGGATCATTACCCTTTTTATTCATAACCCTGCCTTTTCATGGTGCACAGTGAAACCTGTGACCACATCCTTAGATCACCATGTCCCAAACCTATTTTCCTTTCCATAAGTACAATTATGTGCTTATAGTACATGCAAACTCACTATGCTCTATTTCTAGAACATAGATGCCTAACTACTCTACAAAGATGGACAATTCTACTCTTAGTACTTTCTTTGTTATATCTTTCTGGCAAAGCAGCCTAAACCATTTCCTGAATCTTTTTTTATCAACTACACTAACTTCTTAAAACTATCTAAAACAAATCAGGAATTTTGTAAAAATCATAAACTCGTTTAAACTGCATTATTCTATGATAGCTTATCTTCAAATTGATCTGCAGAAAAATTGCCCAATAGCGTGGGCTGTCTCCCATGATGCAATCACATCAGACTATCTATAGGCAGGAAAGGTCTCACCACGCCCATTTGCACTGTGCTACATACAGGAGGAATATAGCAATGGCGAACATGAAAAGGCACAGCAGCAGCAAGAAGTAATCCAGGGACAAACCCTCTGGGGCTGTGCGTCTCCAAGATATATCCATTGTAACTGTGTAGAATGTAGACCTTCTCCAGGAAGCCCACGTACCCACTGCAGTTCCTCCTACATGGTCTACCAATGGACTTGACCACTTCAGGACGACCATTCTCCCCATGCCTCCACTCTGACTGGGCTCTTGGTAACTGAAGAATAGTGTGTCACCAACTCAGCATCCTTGTTTGCATTTGTCCATATATTTATAAAATGTCCTCATTTGATTCTTTGACTAATCATCTTTGCTAGGAAGGAAAACTTGCCCTCAAGTTTTCTCCATTATAATCATTAATGACTGAGGTGATATGATATTTTCCTTTGTCCCTGTGAAGTCATGTGCTCCTCAAAACTTCTCTTAAGTTGGCAGACTTCTGTTACTGTAGTAGTACCTGCGATTCAAGCTAGTGTCAAGTTGCAAAATCAGAGTTGTCCTTGCTCAGTTTGTACCTCTTCGAATAAATCATCTGTTGCTCATTTGCAAACAATCTGAGCATTCATTCTCCTTTTGTGGTATGTTTCATTGACAATGGAGTACAGAGTGGGCTGGGTAATAAAGTGCTGCAGCTTCCTTCTTAGCTTCATTGCTCTTGCTGTTGAGTCATGAAGGAGTGTTTGCCAGCTGAGAACAACATGGTTGTATTCCTCATTAAAATACAATTATCTCTGGAAGAGAAGAATAGGATGCTCTCTCACTTAGCAATCCTCCTAGGGAGAAAGAGCAAGAAAAACAACATCTCTCTTTTTATACAAAAAATCTGTATAGACATGTTTGCAAGCAAAAAGAAATCAGCAAGCTGTAGCTCTTTCAGATGGGAATAAACCTCATTGAGGGGTTATTCTCTGAGAGGTACAGAAAATCTGATTTATAAACTCAAGCCAAGAATCTAGATTGTAAAGACAACTCTGGCCCTGCATTTATCAGGTTGAAGTCTTGAATACTTGTGTTTTTTGTTTTATTTCAGGCTTTAAGACATGTACAAAGAGGGGATGTATATTGTTGAGAATGATTAAATGTGCACTGTCCCATAAAAAAAAAACATAGATAATTAGATAAGATATCGAAAGTAACATCAATCCTATGGGATTAAAGCATATAAGACTTTGTCAGAAACCCTTCTCTATTCCTAGAAAACCAAGCTAATTCTACCCATGTGCATCTGTGGGCCTTAAGAGCACAGGGCTCTGTGGCTCATGGATGGCACTGGATTGGCTCCTCCACTGAAAAGCAGGACTCAGTACAGGACCTTATAGAAGAATGTTATGAATTAATTAAAAAATCAGTATGGTGTGTACAAATATTATTTTTAATGTTGTCTTGCTAGTAGATTGTAAAAATAACTAACAAAAATTGTTTATATGTCTTTATGGAAACTTTCACCTTGACAAAATTAGACCATTCTCAGTTGTAGGTATCTCGTTTACCACTGTATACCACAAACACAACTTAGCCATACTTAACTGGATATAGGATTATATTATTCTTCTTCAGATTTCTGAAATAAATCTTTGGAAGATGTATTCTCTTTTTTCAATTCTTAGAGATCTGTCTAAGTCCAGTGGAATATTTTACAGTGAATTTTATATCTCAGAAAGATTGAACTTATCTCTGAACTAGCAAGTTGCAATGGAAGGCACTACTTAAGAATTCCAAGTTAGGGTGAAATGTTTCCATTGTTTAGTTGTTTGTCTTGTATTTCAGAATTTTCTTGAACCCATTTGTAGCTAAAATAAGATACCAGAGACATTGAAACTTATAAAGGAGAAAGTGGGGGAAAGCCTTGAAGATATGGGCACAGGGGAAAAATTCCTGAACAGAAGAGCAATGGCTTGTACTGTAAGATCAAGAATCAACAAATGGGACCTCATAAAATTTCAAAGCTTCTGTAAGACAAAGGACACTGTCAATAAGACAAAAAGGCCACTAAACGATTGGGAAAAGATCTTTACCAATCATAAATCCAATACAGGACTAACTAACATCCAATATATACAAAGAACTCAAGAAATTGGATTCTAGAAAACCAAATAACCCTATTAAAAATGGGGTACAGAGCTAAACAAAGAATTCTCAACTGAGTAATACTGAAGGGTTGAGAAACATCTGAAAAAATGTCAAACATCCTTAATCATAAGGGAAATGCAAATAAAAACAGCCCTGAGATTCCACTTCATACAAGTGAGAATGACTAAGATAAAAAATTCAGGTGACATGCCTGACCTCAAGCTATACTACCGAGCAATTGTAACAAAAACTGCATGGTATTGGTACAGCAACAGACAGGTAGATAAATGGAATAGGATCGAAGACCCAGAAATGAATCCACACACCTATGCTCACCTGATCTTTGACAAGGGAGCTAAAACTATCCAGTGGAAAAAAGACAGCCTTTTCAACAAATGGTGCTGGCACAACTGGCAGCTATCATGTAGAAGACTGGGAATTGATCCATTCTTATCTCCTTNAACAGAGGAATGGATACAAAAAATTTGGTATATTTACACAATGGAGTACTACTCAGCTATTAAAAACAATAAATATATGAAATTCCTAGGCAAATGGATGGATCTGGAGGCCATCATCCTGAGTGAAGTAACCCAATCACAAAAGAACTCACATAACATGTACTCACTGATATGTGGATATTAGATCAGAAACCTAGACTACCCAAGATACAACTTACTAAACACATGAATCTCAAGAAGAATGAAGTTCAAAATGTGGTCTCTTTTCCCCTTCCTAGAATTAAGAACAAAGCACACACTGAAGGAGTTACAGAGATCATGTGTGAAGCTGAATCAAAAGGATGGACCAACCAGTAACGGCGGCTGCTAGGGATCCTTCCCATAATCAGCCACCAAAATAAACACTATAGCATATGCCAGCAAGATAATGCTGAAAGGGACCTGATATAGCTGTCTCATGGGAGGCTATACCAGTGCCTGGCAAACGCGAAAGTGGTTGCTCACAGTCAGCTATTAGTTGGAACACAGGACTCCCAAGGAAGGAGCTAGAGAAAGTACCCAAGGAGCTGCAGGGGTCTTCAACACTATAGGTGTAAGAATAACATGAACTAACTAGTACCCCCTGAGCTCATGTCTCTAGCTGCATATATAGAAGAGGATGGCCTAGTTGGCCATCATTGGGAAGAGAAACCCCTTGGTCATGCAGACTTTATATGCCCCTGTACAGGGGAACGCCAGGGCCAAGATGTGGGAGCGGATGGGTAGGGGAGCAGGGCCGGAGGGGGGAGGGTATAGGGAACTTGCTGGATAACACTTGAAATGTAAATGAAGAAATTATCTAATAAAAAAAAAAAAAAAAGGCTGCACAGGAAAACAAGCTAACCTGCCTGCAATCAAGTGTTAAGGCTACCACAGATGCACTCAGTCATCTCAAAATAAGGCATTCTCAAGAGATCTCTGTCTAATTTTTGTCATTTATTTTTATTTCAGTTATGATACAGGACCCATATACTCCAGATAGTTACCATAAGCTAAAAGTGTATCTCCTTAGCTTAAGAATTTGGGGCAGTGATTATATAAATAAAACCATACTGATTGTACACAGAAGATTCTAACACAAATGTTTCATTCTTTCTTGCAGAACTTTGTCAAAATACTAAGTATTCTTCTTGTAGATTTTGCGCATAGATTCCTTTCAAGAATGGTACAGACATCTATGATTCTATCACGTGTTCTTCTCCAACCTATTTTGTTCTGGTGTAGTTCTCGGGAATCACTGTTAGGCCACAGTTTACCTAACAATATATATAAAGGTATATGCACAGAGACTTCTTTTTAAATAAAAAACTTGATTCCCCCCCCCAAAAAAAAAATTCAGGTGACAGCACATGCTGGTGAGGATGTGGAGAAAGAGGAACACTCCTCCATTGCTAGTAGGATTGCAAGCTGGTACAACCACTCTGAAAATCAGCTTGGCAGTTCCTCAGAAAATTGGACATAGTACTACGGGAAGATCAAGCAATATCATTCCTGGGCATATATCCACAAGATATTCCAACTGGTAATAAGGACACATGCTCCACTGTGTTCATAGCAGCCCTATTTATAATAGCCAGAAGCTGGAAAGAACTCTGATGTCCCTCAACAGAGGAATGGATACAGAAAATGTGGTACATTTACACAATGGAGAGCTACTCAGCTATTAAAAACAATGAATTTATGAAATTCTTAGGCAAATGGATGGATCTGGAGTATATCATCCTGAGTGAGGTAACCCAATCACAAAAGAACACACATGATATGCACTCACTGATATGTGGATATTAGCCTAGAAACTTAGAATACCCAAGATACAATTTGCAAAACTCTTGAAACTCAAGAAGAAGAAAGACCAAAGTGTGGATACTTTGTTCCTTCTTAGAAGTGGGAACAAAATACCCATGGAAGTAGTTACAGAGACAACAGAGCTGAGACTAAAGGAAGGACCATCCAGAGATTGACCCCCCTGGGGATCCATCCCATAAACAACCACCAAACCCAGACACTATGGCAGATGCCAACAAGAGCTTGTTGACAGGAACCAGATATAGCTGTCTCCTGAGAGGCTTTGCCTGTGCTTGACAAATACAGAAGTAGATACTCACAGTCATCTATTGGATGGAACACAGGGCCCCCAATGAAGGAACTAGAGAAAGTACCCAAGGAGCTGAAGGGGTCTGTAGCCCTATAAGAGGCACAACAATATGAACTAACCAGTACCCCCAGTACCTCGTATTTCTAGCTGCCTTTGTAGCAGAGGATGACCTAGTAGGCCATCAATGGAGGAGAGGCCCTTGGTCTAGCAAATATTCTATGCCCCATTATAGGGGAATGCCAGGGCCAGAAAGTGGGAATGGGTGGGTTGGGGAGCAGGGGACAGGGGGGTTTAGAGGATTTTTCAGAGAGGAAACTAGGAAATGGGGATAGCATTTGAAATGTATACTATGAAAACATCTAAGGAAAAAATGAAAAAAAAAAAAACAAGACATGCTACATCTATATAGTTCAAAGCTGTGGGCCTTACGTTGGGGCAGTTTCTCAGCTATCTACTAACTTATCCTAACCTTCCCGCTATCCAGTCTCCCCACGTGATTCTTACTACCTGCTTATGGCTCTGTTCTTTCCCTTCTGCTTCCCTTAGTGTTTTCCTCTATTCTTTCACCTCTGCTTGCATCCCTTCTATATCCTGTCTTCCTGGAAGTTCTGCCCCCATGCTTCCTGCCTCAGCACTGACTGTCGGATCTTTACTGAAACCAATGAGCAGTAAGACAATGTCTGTTCCATATGTCTGGGTCCTTAAAGCACTGAGGGCTGCCTGACCTTCATAATTTGGGCAGGTATAGAAGGACAAATATTTATAAATTGAAAATGTACTGATGGGCCATAGAAATTGCAATACCCAAATTCTGCCAGGACTTAGCTCTCTGCAGTACAGAATTAACAATTGAAAATACAGGAACACACTTCAAACAATCTGACAAAGGTCACCCCAACTATCTTGCAATCATGAGGACCTGAGTTAATTCTCTAGAACCCACACCGAAAATCCTAGCTGGTATCCAGGACTTATAATTTTCATTACTAAAGTGTCAAGAGGTACAACAATTTCTGAAGCCAGTCATTCTAGTTTACTTGGCAAACTCCAGGCCAGACAGAGACCTGTAGTAAATATTATAGTGAAAGTCCCTAAGAAATAATACATATGGTTGTTTTCTGGTCTCTATATACATATGCACACATAAATCTGAATTCACACATATACACACATTAGATGCATACATACACATACATGAATGCACACAGAAGAATGGCACTAATTAGGAATCTGAAAGCAGTAGGGATAAAATTAACTCATGTCATGGTGTTTTCATGCTAAGACTGATGTATTTGGTCAAAACCAGATTCAGACAATGAGAACACAAGGGTAGAAATATTATTTTCACATTGGTTATGAGCAGACCTTTATGACAACATAGGCCTTTTAATTTAACAAAAACATACTTGGTAGAGAATAAATTGGAGCTTTGCATACTGAATAAAAGCATAACTGCTTCTACTTATTTGATCATATATGAAGCATGCATCCCATGGTGTCCTTTTTATTTGATATATAATTCCACATCTCACCAACACATCTCCATCCCTATCACCAGTGGTTTATCACACAGGCTCTTTAGAATCTAAATTCTAGCTACAGCATCACTGGAAACACGTTTTTCCTAGTACATTTATAAATTAAATTTCCAGGATCCAAGAAAATAGTTGGATAAAAACCTCAAATAAAACACAAATGGATGCATTTGCCAAGGTGTGCATGTGAAGAACAAACAATAACTTGTAAGAAATCGACTTCTCTTTGCACCATGTGAATCCTGGGTATTGAACTCATGGCCATCAGGTTCAGCCACAAACTTCTTCAACCATGAAACTATCTTGCAAGCCCTTGGAACGACTTTGGGTATGAGAAATACTTCCTAATTTAAAACATCCAAAGGCTTGTCTTTCACTATTTATAAGTGCAGTATTTTAGGTTTAAACGTGCAGACATCGCTACTCATTAATTAATCAGTTCTGCAAAGAATTTCCTTACCTAAGGTGCCAAAGTTGTACCCAGAGATCAAGGGAATCTTTAACACAATGGCTATTGAACTAAGCCAGGAATAATGGAAAGGCTTTTGAAAAACGTGATTAACAATCAGTCTTGTCCTAGATTGAAAGAATAGCAGAAGATGGTAAAATAGTGGAGAAATAAAATAGATTGATAAATATTAATAATTAAAATATTCTTCTCACCCTTTCTTTCTCCATCTATCTCTCTCTCTGCCTCTGTCTCTTCCATATACTTCCCACCACATTTCTCCTGGTGGACACACAAATCATTCTGAGCAATGCCAAGCAGGATGCAGACATGGGATGCTCTCAGTCAACACACAACTCCACACACTGCAGAATTTCAGGAGCTCCCATTAGCAAGAAGCTCAGCTTCTTTAATAATCTTCCTATCTTACACCCAGTTCTTTTCTATGGTTTTAACACTGGCCTATTATTTTAGTCTTGTTATTCTAAGTGGTTTATTATTCTTAGTGAATAGTGAATTATTCTAATGGTGCTTATTATTCTATTCAGCATAAACTTGAAATTGATTAGGAGTGAATAGCTTCTAAGGAGCCTTTCCAATGCAAAATTAGGTTTCTGTACTTTTATGCTGCTTATTTTTCAGTACTACTAATTGCTCTGATGGGTCCTATCACTGAACTATCCATTTCTCTGTTGTCAACTGTGCACATATAGTCCAGTGGTTCTAAAATAAAGTCAATTCTTTGTAAAGGAAATCTTACTTTCAAATGACTTTAAATGAGTGCTTTACTTTCAAGAAGCATGTAACAATCACACTTCTCTCCCACCATGATCTCTTCTTTTATTGTTGTCACATATATATGTATGTATGTATGTAAATATAAACTGCTCACTCTGTATACTACTACCTCTTTGTATATGATCTTAGGGCTGACTACTTGGTATTGGATAACCAATCGAATAACTCTTTTCTAGAAAAGACTATTTCTCCCCTTCTCAGCATTCCTCGGGTTCCTGTAGTTCTTTTTTTAGGTTCAAAGAACCATGATGGGCTTTCCCATTCTACTTTAGCATGTCCACTGGTATCATCCACATTTGTTTATACACTAGTGCTTACCTGGCTCAATCCTAAATAGTACAATCTCTACTTCATGTTATTAAATTTATACTGTGTCCATAGATATTCCCATAAGCTATTGTAATTAATACTTTTTTTTTCTATAAGCTAGCTTTAAATTTTTAAATGTTTTGGTAACATGTTGTCCTCTATATCATTTAGTGCTGTGATCAGACACACAAAAAAAGAAGACAAGTCTTTCATTTGTTAAATAATTTTATATTATCAACTATTTTTTCATATATTCAAGCCTCAAATGTGTTCAGTGTTCACTTTATTTTAATTAATCTGTAAGAAAAATATATTTATATCATACACACACTTATTTGTTTATTTTACATGGTCCTTACATAAACCATGCATGCAAGATTTTGTCTGTTTTGTTTGTTTGCTTTAATATAATATGCAATATTAGCCATAATTATTTTAAATAAATTGAATGGCCATCCAGAGACTGCCACACCTAGGGATCCATCACATAAACAACCACCAAACCCAGACACTATTGCATATGCCAGCAAGATTTTGCTGACAGGAGCCTGATGTAGCTGTCTCCTGAGAGGCTCTTCCAGTGCCTGGCAAATACAAAAATGGATGCTCACAGCTATCCATTAAACGGAGCACAGGGTCCCCAATGAAGGTGCTAGAGAAAGTACCGAAGGAACTGAAGGGGTTTGCAGCCCCATAGAAAGAACAACAATATGAACTAACCAGTAACCCCAGAGCTTGCTGGAACTAAACCACCAATCAAAGAAAAAACACGGCAGGACTCATGGCTCTAGCTGCACATGTAGCAGAGGATGGCCTAGTCGGTCATCAGTGGGAGGAGAGGCCCTTGGTCTTGTGATGGTTCTTTGCCCAGTATAAGGAAATGCTAAGGCCAGGAAGCAGGAGTGGGTGGGTTGGGGAGCAGGGAGATGGGGAGAGTATAGGGGATTTGGGGAGGGTAAACTAGGAAAGGGGATAATATTAGAAATGTAAATAAAGAAAATATCTAATAAAAAACTACATATTGAAATTGAATTGATATTTATTTTTCAGTTTTACAAATTTAACTAAATTATTTTCACTCAATTTACATAGTCAAAAACGCTAATAAAAATGTCACATATCGGTGATTTAATGACTGCATTTTTTAGGTTAATATGTTGGGAAATACAATTTAGCAACAATTAAAATCAGTAACAAGGAAACATGTATTTCTCAAAAAAAAAAGCTATTGGTTTTCTTTTTAATATTAAAACTTATGATAAACCCTAAACTTACTAAATGAAGCTGAAAAGATCCATGGATAAATCTGTTTTATTTTCTAGGAGAGGAGGAGAAGCACAGTATGTCATTGGAGACCCTGGTTTTGAGATTATCGCCTCCATTTCTTCACTTTCAGTTTGAGCATCTGAAATGTCGATGCTTACATTTTTGTCCTCAAATCCCAAACTCCACAGAC
The DNA here is from genome assembly GCA_902729485.2 of Mus minutoides. Taxonomy (NCBI): domain Eukaryota; kingdom Metazoa; phylum Chordata; class Mammalia; order Rodentia; family Muridae; genus Mus; species Mus minutoides. Next base: position 71,457 of record CACVCL010020108.1, on the reverse strand, counting down.
AATTACAAGCATCTAATCTGATCTTCTAATCATAGACATCAATCAGATCACATGTAACAAAAAGTACGGTGTAATCTTCTCAGAACTGCACCTTTATACACAGTGTCTATAATTGTGGTTTCTGCTTTCAAATTGCCAAAGCCAGGACTCATTGGAAATATACATAAACTCCATATTTGACTTTAGTCTTGGAGGAATGAAAATCTTCTCAAGTTTTCAAATACAAGCTTCCTGTAATCACTCAAGAGAAAAATCACACACTGTAGATTAAGACTATTAAAGCTTCCAACACAAGACGTGGAAGTCGTTGATGTTTCTGGCCTTTGGGAAACATTGCTGTCTTTTTCATGTCATTGTTAGTAGACTATCATGCCTCTACCCCTCTAATAAAATTTATAGTAGTTTTATCCTCCTCCACAGACTTTGTGAACACAATAGAAGGGTTATTAGAATGGTTTCAATTATTTCCATTCTACAAAAATGAGACACATCTCCACTTTTTTTCACTAGTGGCAGACCACCTCAGTTTTAAAGTCTTTCTCCTATTTCCACAATCCAAATTTCATTTCTATGAAAACAGGACCTCACAGCCTGCAGGTAATGTTAACCCAGACTTTCAGGCTAGTGTCTGACTCCTATTTTTTCCCTCCAGTGAAAATAGATATCAGAACTGTTAAGATGTGAGAAAGGTCTTGCAATGCTTCTTAGGGAAAAGGAATATCTTATTTCGGTTAATCCAATTTTTCCTAGAACAAGATGCTAACGGCAACCCGATTTTGAGAATGAAACCACTTGCTCATTTTAATGCGGAGGTGTCAGGTCATTTTTCTCATAAGCTGCTATATAAGAAAAGACCATGGGTATCTAGGGTCCTTGGAAATATCAAAGCATTCACACATATCACAGAGGCTGGTTAAAGTATTTGACCTTTTAATACTTCCACATTTTAGGTATATGAAATAAAACCTTAATGTTTTAAATTCTTTAATCATAATATAATCCACATTATCTCTAAATAAGGAAATGTGCTCTCACAGAGTAAATCAAGTATAATAAAATCATTGTCCTTCCATATTAGTCCAAGATGGCATTCTCATATGTATTAATACCTACTTGCTCTTATACAAAATCTCTGATAACATTAATTATTGGTATTAAAAGATCAAATTAAGTGTTCTTGGTTGGAAAAAATTTGAAATAATTTACAATTTTAAGGTGTGAAGTCAGTTGAAATACTTGATTTTTGTATAGTTGAGGTATGTGCTCAAGTGCTCGCCCTGTAGAGAGGAAGAGTTCACTACGTCTTGGATAGAATGTCTCTCTCATTATTCTTCCTTGTTCATTTTATTTATTCATGCTTCTTCCTACAGCAATATATGTATATATGTGTATTGTATATAAATTTTATATGAATTTATATTTTAAAAATAAAATAGGATGATGATAATTAGAGAAGAGGTATATGACATGACTTCTATATGCAATACATGTTCTTATTTAGGTAGCATTCATTGAAATAATCTCAAATTTTTATTTTTGAAAAGAGATAGAAATCATAGATCAGGTTTCAGGATAAAGAGCATATAGTATGTTATTGTGTTTTGGCTAAAGCCAGAAATGTATGTAAAGATCAGGAATTTTCTACAATAAGACTTTCAAAGTTATTTAACTCTGCATTTTCCCCTCCCCACACTTATACAATATGTTAGTTTGACTTTCAACTTGATTTAGTCCTTGAATTACCCCTACACTTCACCAAGATTAAAATCCCAAACAACATATATATCAAAACTATATTTGCATTAAACATATTTTTGTAACTTAAAAGATAAAAGGAAGCTTTGCTTAGCCTCTGCATTTTTCAAGAGAAATATTTAATTAATTTATTATATTTCCAATGTATTCATTGTGATTTTATTGAATTTAGATTAAATGTCAGAAAAATAGATAGTTCTGCACTGTTAGATGACTATCCAGAATGTTGTGGCTTCCTACTGTGTAGGTCTTATCATATGTCCTGTTCTTTTTAGTAGCTATTATACACTTTTTCCCCCAATTTTTATTAGATATTTTCTTCATTTACATTTCAAGTGTTATCCAGAAAGTTCCCTATACCCTCCCAGCCCTGTTCCCCTACCCACCCCCTCCCACATCTTGCCCTGGCGTTCCCCTTTACTGGGGCATATAAAGACTGCATGACCAGGGGGCCTATCTTTCCATTGATGGCCAACCAGGCCATCTTCTTCTATATATGCAGATAGAGACATGAGCTCAAGGGGTACTAGTTAGTTCATGTTATCCTTCCACCTATAGGGTTGAAGACCCCTTCAGCTCCTTGGGTGCTATTATACACTTTTGAGCTAAATTTTAGGTATTAATTCAAGTAGTAAGCATAAAATAAACTTTTTGAAATTTTAATAATGCACCCACAGATACATACAAATGCATACACAGCAACACATAAAAAGACACAGATACATAAATATAACACACAACAACATACACAGAGACACAGACACACGCAGAGATGCACACTTACAGACATAATCAAAGACACCTGGTTTCAGGACAAAACCTGGTTCATTTTTAGCTCATGAAAAAAACTAAATTTAGCCTGGGCGATGGTGGCACACCCCTTTAATCCCAGCACTTGGGAGGCAGAGGCAGGCGGATTTCTTAGTTCAAGGCCAGCCTGGTCTACAAAGTGAGTTCCAGGACAGCCAGGGCTACACAGAGAAACCCTGTCTTGAAAAACAACAAAAAACAAAACAAAGAAAAAACACCCCCCCCAAAAAAAAAACCAAAAAAACTAAATTTAGTCTGGCAGGTTTTTGAAAGGGAATTAGGAAGGCTTGTAAACAGAGGATATAGAACCAGGTTCCCTGAAGAGTTGTGGGCAAGGAATCAGTCCCCGCCTCCTCTCCAGCTGCATTTTCTTGCAACTACGTGCTCTTTCTGTGTACCTGCCTATACACCCTCCTTTCACGATAATACCAGACACCCTTATGTGGCCACCAGAGTATCCTTATCTGGAATATCAGATGAAGCACTCTTCTCACTCTAATTTTCACCCTGTTTCATTCTACACTTAACTCTGACTTCTCTCCCATCTCTCTCAGTCCTCCAGTCCACAGCTATAGGACAACCACCACCCTCCTTATCTCATTACTTCATTACTTCACATTTTTATCCCTCCAGGAAAAATCATATATCTAAGAACCACATTGCTGCTTTCAGTATGGCTATGCATACTTATTAAGTGGCCACTCCAACACTACATTATTCAACAGCATATAGGAATTTGATTTGTCTGGTCCATTTTTTTCTAATATTTGCACCATTTTCTCAAATTTGTTCTTCTAGAAAGACACTCAGTTATTTAGGAATATTCAGACTGCCCCTTTCATTTGGAATGCACATATCCTATTTGTGTTTTCTTGTAATTCCATATCTGGTAGATATTTTAGCATAAAGAGAGATTTTGTTGAGGTTAACAGTCCTATATAAGTCATAACATTAAAGAAAATTCTGAAATGTGTTCACTCTTAAAGTATTATTTATATTTTGATAGGTGAAACTTTCAGAGCTTATATATGTTATACATATCAATCTCTCTTACATCATACATAGTTCATGAAGGACTTTTGCAGTCATCAGCTGTTATCTCTGTGTAACATTCTATCAGCTACTAGAAAAATTCACTGCAGTATTTGATCAACAAATAAATTTTGTGATCTCAGAAAGAGCGGTTCAGACAAGTTGCTCTAGGAAATGGTTTAAAATGGGAAATTAACACAGTACTAAATAATAAATCACAAATCTAATGACAAGCTAAGTGAAATACCATTGATTTACAAAAAAATCATTAGATTTTGAAATTCAACACAGTGACTAAGTAGAATGTCATCTAATAAAAAAGATTGCAACTTATTAAGAGTCAAAACCAGCAAGCGTGTAAAACACAAGTATGGTAAATGGTACATTAATATTTCCACTTACCATTTATATACATGCATATGTTGAGACATACATATTTGTTACCCAAAAGGTATATAAAACTTTTATTGAGGTATTACAAAAATCTCTTAATATAAATAAATAAGCTGGGCAGTGGTGGTGCACGCCTTTAGTCCCAGCACTTGGGAGGCAGAGGCAGGCAGATTTCTGAGTTCGAGGCCAGCCTGCTCTACAGAGTAAGTTCCAGGACAGCCAGGGATACACAGAGAAACCCTGTCTCAGAAGAAAAACAACAACAAAAAAAAAAAAAAAAAGAAATACAGCTATGATTATGAAGCATGTGTGTACAGGCAGTTGAAGATGCCTGTACATATTTAAGTTCATAAGGATAATTATATAAATATATGACAGAGAAGAAAAAAACTAAGAAATTTTCAAAGATGTTTATTCTGAAGACTGTTAGTTTCATTGTTGCTGTGTTTGCATTTCCACAGCATTGGGAAACTGGCCCTTCACACATAGAAACTTTTGTTTTCATTACTAATCTTGGAATTTAAACCAATCCGCAAATCATTAACAAGAAACTTTTCAGTGAACTGCCACTGAACTATGATGAGACTCATCCAAAGTTCATTTTCCTAGAATCTTAGCAGTAGCGATGACCTCCGAAGCCAACTCATAATATTCTTCTCATGCTACTCATGCCTGTGACTCCTTTAGGACAATTAAACCAGTGATTGTTCCAAATGCACTTGAATGTTCATAGTAATAAAAATGTTAACTATTCATCAAGGTAAATTTGTGTTAAATTTGGAGAGAACAGTTGCTGCAGATTGTGATGAGGGTCTAGGAAGTTCTCCTGTCCCTGTGCCTGAGACAAGAGGCTGCCAGTCCCAGATTACTCGTTGATGTTTTCAGAAGCACTGGGTGGCTAAAGCTGCCAATTCTCTCATCAAGAGATACCTGCTATTATCTACAACAGCTGAGCTAAAGCTCAAAGCCTCATCACTCCTGTTTTTTCTTCTACTTCTGAGTCACAAATAACTATATCCAACTGATTAATCATTGGTTGCACAAATAACTTTCATAACCAAATATTCTAAGAAATGCTGCTTTTAGGTTTCAAGTCCCTACACAATAGAATAAGAAAAAAAAAAAACGGAACTGAATTATAACCTACAACATTCAATAGAGACAGCAAAATGAAGCAATTGTTCTACCCTCAGGACATATTTGATTCTGTGATAGTCTAAGTTTCATTTCTATTGCTGTGATAAAATATCCTGACAAAAAGATACTTAAGAGAAAAGGGGAGTTATTTCAGCTTGTAGTTTCAGGTCATTGTCTATCAGAGGAAGGAAGTCACAGTGGCAAGGGCTTAAAGCACATCTACACATCACATCCACAGTTGAGAAGAGTGTTCTTGGTTATGCAGAGCTGGATTTTTCTACTTTAATACAGTCTGGACTTCTTGACTAGGAAATGATGAATCCCATAGTGGGCTGAGTCTCCCTTTATCAATTGGCTTAAAACCATCACCTATAGACAACCCTATAAAGCCAATCTTCATTGAGATTCTCATCCCTGGTGATTGTAGCAAGTTAATAATTAAAGATGACAATTGCAGAAGTGTTCTAGACACAATCCAACAAATAGTTACTTTAAAATGTCCAAAGCCACATCATAGTACTTAGCATGTTTCTCTGAAAAGATGGTGGGTATATCATCTTACTTTAAGTTTCTTTATTCTTCAACTTTACATTATCCAAATAATCCCAACATAATACACAGAGAACAGCATACTTGCACAATGTTCCATTTAATATTTTATTACTATATTTCATCCAAATCAAAGAGATAATATGAAAAAGACAAAGTATGTCATTTTTATATACAAATGACAATTCTATGCACCTTGCATTCTTCTTCAAAAAAGTTGTCTTTTCTGTCATAAATGTAAGACATGTGGAAAATGTTGACTTTAATCAGGGAAGAACTGCAGACACAATGGTAGAGGAAATGAAAAACTGTTAAATCATTTGAAAGATTAACAGCAATGAAGCAGACATAATCAAATAAATCCATTCATTTTACAAATATATACACATATTTATTCCTAATGGTTTACCAGAATGTCAGGGTCATCATGTTAAATAACAAGTTTAGAGGTCAAATATCATGAATTGGAGAAAGCTTTCATCACCCTGTCCAGGATTCACAAAGAAATGACACAGTAACCCCTGACCTAGTTGATGATAGAACAATTTCCTCTCTTTGTTCTGTATATACTTGATGATTATTGTATTTATTCAACTCTGAAGAAGATGTATAAGAGACAGCATTTTCACTAAACCATCTATCTATTAACCTCACTGATAAATGAAAATATATTTTAGAAATTAAGAATTTACATAAATTCTATAACAAGGAGAGAAGGAGGTAGTCTGTGGGAAGATAGAAGAACTCGAGATAGACAAAAAGATAAGTTGAGTAGCTACAGGCTGCCTAGACATCAGACCCTTAAGTAAATGTAGCCTTGCTACCTGCTGCAACCAAAGACATGCTCAAATTAAAGCACTTTCAGCTGTGTGTTACCACTGATGCTTCAGAGAAAACATCATAGAGTTGGAAGTAAATGATGTCTGCGGATGTCAGAACTTGCTGTGTACCCAAGAACAGTTTCCAGTTCATCTTCTCCAGAACAAGAAATTATAGAGACATGATATCTAGATAATAGAAGCAGGAGGAGTCTATTAGAAAATGATACTCTTATGTGGCAGAACCATCGGCCTCAGCTGAGGAAAAAGGATTAGTAGTTCACACAACACCACTACACAAAGGATGGCAGCTTTTATGTCACATGGGGTGGGCTTTTAGTGTCAATTGCATAGTGGGATTTATCACATATGCTCTCTCTTTCACATAGTTCTACATAACACTCCAAACTTCACTTGTCTCATTAGCATATTTAATCTCCACCAAGTGGTGTACATTTTAGTAGTATAAAGGAGTCACAAGTCACCTTAGATACTCTGTGGGACCGTGAAAGGCAGCCTAGTTTCTGGTTGAGCTAGGTTTAAAATCCCGGAGACCCAGCAGATAACTCTGCAAGGAATGGTAGGTGTTTGCCATGCTCCTAGACACCAGGCTCCTGACATGAGGCCTCAGCTCTCCTTAATTCTGTGGCCATCAGTCACATAAGGGCAATGCCCCAAGTCCCTACACAGGTAGAGGACCACAGATCATATAGCCTCAAGACAGATCTCCATTTTAATGAGGTATCTAAAGGTCTGAAGGGCTTAGCCATTTAAACTCTCCTACCCAGACACTCTTCCTAGCAAAAGATATTTAGCCTCAGGCCCACCCTGAGAAAGTGGGGTAGGGTTTCACTCATCACAATTCTCAACCAAGACAATAAACACTTTAAAACTCTTCTCATCTGGAACAATGGTCTAATCTCCTGCAGGAGGCCTCTGTGTGCTCCCAGCCACAGTCACCATCAAGCCAAGCCGCCCCCTGAACAAGCCTAGGAGCCCAGCAAGCCTCTCTCATCCACCCCCAAACCCCAAGGACCCAGCGGGAGCTCTCCCTGACTCTGTTCTCATCACTTCCTTTGCATCCAGTGGAGTCTGGGGTGTCCAATAGTCTTGAGAACCAACTGGTCTCAGTCTCCAATGTGGGACATGGAGCCAACTCTGGAAGTTTCCAGGGGACTTCAGACTGTGCTGCCCCACCCCAGGAGCTGGGTCCTAGGGTCCCTTCACCCCCTTATGCAGCGTGTGGGGTGTGCACAGTCAAAACTTCCCTTGTCCCACCTCTCCCAGAAGCCTGAGCCCTGGGCTGGACACAGGATATCACCCTTTTAACTCACACATGTCCCTACTTGTGACAGTGCCTCTGACGAGTCTTAGTTAGGCTTAGTGGATTCCAGACTTCCTCTTTGCTTATGTTTTTCTGTATGCAGATTTTATGTCATTTGTGCCAGCCATTCTGGATCTGCTTCTCTGTCCTATTTCCCATCTCAATAATCAACAGTCCACTTTCCAAACACTGAATTCATATGACAACCTCCAATCATTTACTACTTTTAGATATGCAGGTAAAGACAATTTTACAACTTCATTGTAAGTCCTTTTCATTTTGTGTATTCATATGCCTACAATAATCTTAAAGGAGGAAGAGGAGGAGGAGGAGGAGGAGGAGGAGGAGGAGGAGGAGGAGGAGGACAACGACAACGACGAGGACGACGACGACGACAACAACAACAACGAGGGAGCTAACATTGTTAGAAAGGGAAAATCTGCATTCCCAATCTGAAGGATTTAGACAACTCTCAGCTATTCCTGCCTTTCAAAAGTCTTTAAATGGGGAGAGATTTAAGCTTAAGTTTAATTAAGATTTAAGTTTAAGCCTATTCAAGAGAGGATCTTTACTCCCTGAATCTCAGAACTAGGACTTTCCAGCAAGGCATACAGCAAGAACATGGCTCTTGAATGATGGAACTCAATTAACATATGAGATCAGAAAATTGATAACCCTAAAGTTAAGCTCAGAGGGTAAAAAATAAGTTAAGGGAGGGAATTTCAGGAAATGGAGAGCAAAACCTCATTGTTTTCCTTTTTGATCTGTACATGTAAGTAACATAAAACTAGCCATGCATGAATCTATCTTGGGCCAGGGAGGGCATGTGCTTTTATATTGCATGACATAGTTAACATGGTATGGATGTTTTGAAGCTTCCAGAATACCCTCATGGTTTTTCTTACCTGAGTGTACCTAGCAAGGACAGCAGATGGGAAAGTATAAGAAGAGAAGCACAGCCACAGGGATGAAGTATGATCTCTTCTATCCACTCAGGGTACTTACCTCCAACCCAGGCTTTTCAAATGTTACTGAGGGATATCCCAACCGGTCAGAATTTCCAGATACTTGGAGACCCTCCAAAGAATTGAGTAAGAAGCGGGTAGAGAGATGGCTCAGAGGGTAAGGACACTTGCTATACAAGTATTAGGACATGAGTTCAGATTCCTAGCCCCCATGTAAAATATTAGGTGTTTTTCCAAGTGTGTCTTTAACCCAAGTACTTAGGAGCAGCTGCATATGTAGCTGAAGATGGCCTAGTCGGCCATCATTGGGAAGAAAGGTCTCTTAGCATTGCAAACTTTATATGCCCTAATACAGGGGAATGCCAGGGCTAAGAAGTGGGAGTGGGAGGGTGGGGTAGGGTGGGGGGAGTGTAGAGGGAACTTTTCGGATAGCATTTGAAATGTAAATTAAGAAAATATCTAATAAAAAGTCAAAAAAAGTCAAAAAAAAAAAGAAAGAAAAGAAAAAGAAAGAAACAGAGTGGGAGAATGGCTTGGAGGCTGTTGAAGACCAGTCTAGTCCAAGGTTTAGTGACAGACGATGCCTTGATAGAGAAAAGTAAAGAATTTTAGAATAAGACATCATATGTTTCTAATCACTTTATAAACATGCACCCAAAAGACAAAAAGAAGAATCTTAAAAGTACATATGAACAGTTGATAGATGTTTTATTCAGGAGAGAAAGCAATATTAAAGGTTATTCATTGAGATGAGCAATGGACCCAGCCAAGGTGACTTTAGAGCTCTTCTTCTCAGGGTTCTTTTTTTGAGTATAAGCAGGGTGGGAGCAGAAATTGGATTGATTCTAATGCAATTGATAGTTAGGTCATTATATACGTTTTGACAATCAGTACATATGTGTTCTGTACATCCTCTAATTTTGAGCCTTTGTATGCTTCCATGAAATATGCATGAGACAGCTGTAGTGGACCCCTTTCCACAAGTCAGTTCGAATATTTGCCTTGTTCACTTCTCTTATACAGGGTAATATGTGAGTATAAATTACAAGTGAAGTAGTGTTGAATTTTATCCTATCAGAAAGGGCAGAGACATGTTCCCAGGAAAGCTGACTATGGTCACTGAAGATGTCCCTCAATACATTTTTTTTTTTTTACTAGCTCTAGAAAATATCCAATACCAAGGGATTCTTGTGGACTCAATGAGCACTTTTGCCCAGTTTCATAGTTTAAGAGTAGAGATTAATTTTATACGTGGCAACCTGTCTTCTGAGAAAGCAAGTCACCCTGTTCACAATTTCAATTTCCATCTCCACTTGAAAATTCTTTATTCGAAGAAGGAGATGTTTCAAGCTGCCAATGAGGAAGTCAACCTTTCATTTCCATTTACATGTTTTCAGTATACATAAAATTCAACAAAGGAAATAGGTCAAGAAGTAGGAGCTGGAATGAAATAAAAACAAGTGAGACCAACAGTAGATGGAATTGCAAAGCTCTTCGCCACAGGAAGACTGTTCAAAGAGTTCCTGCTTCAACCAGCAGGTGTCTACAGGTGTAAGCTGACAGACATCATCAGTTGGCAATCCACAAAGCATCAGTGAGTTCAGAGTAATTGCCATGGAAGAATAAATTAGTTTAAGTGTTTCTTGCCAGCAGAGGTCTTTCAGAAAACTCTCTTTTTCTCATTCTGGGTTTGCTGCGCCAATTAAGTAGATCTCTTCCTATGAAGAAAAGGGTTTAAAGTCAAAGCAAGTCTATTTGCATATGTGGAGAGGAATAGCTCAAACTGAAGAGTGATAACTGCTCTAATCCCTGTTGCTGTCAAGCCACTAATGTTTCTAGAGCCATCTTATTGCCATAGTAACAAAACTATAAAGTGTTTCAAGGAAAGAATAAGTTTCCGTGCTCAGAGTCTAACGTTTATGAATTGGATCTTTAAGCTAAATGTTATGTAAATAACTTCCCCAGCATATACTTTGGTAATGAAAGCACACTTCATGAAGGAATTCACTGTTGATGAGGTACTACTCATCATATTACCTAATTTGCTGCAACTACAAAACTTAGAGAAAGCAGTTCTTTTCTGCAGTTAGGAATAAATGTGACATTTCATACTGTCCCAAACTGCAAAGCAACGATATTATTAGACGTTTTCATATCACATCATTTGGCCAAGGCCTTACTAAGCTATAAAATAATAAAGCAGACAGTTTTACACCCCTCTGATCCTAAACTCTATGACTCGTCACTTATTTTTCTCACAGGCCTTCATATTCTAGAATAGTCATGACTTCAAGTAATTATACTACTTTAGCAGATACCTCAGTAAATATGAGTATATTTTATGAGTATGTTTTAATCATGATAGCATTTTTAAAATTAACAGGAAAATGAGATAGCATCAAGAATCCTTTTTACAACAGATACCTTGATGACAATGAAAATGATGTTTATTTAATTAGACTTGGAAAATGAAGATGTTTGATACTTTGTGAATGAAAAAAAATGTAACAAATACAGAAAGTGTAACATCATTAATCCTCAGAGTTTAAAAAGCTATCAACCCAGAATCACACGAATTTTAAAAGGTAGATAATGACTCATTTACCATAGGGTACATCATGGAGCTTGAGGTTGACCCTGAGATTTTTTATTTTTCTGGTGCCCTTTACACCTCATCTTCTGGCAAGGATAGTTACCCTTTCTTACATCGCCTTCCAAATCCTCATAATCTTCAAAACAGCACCCCTAGAATACATAATTAAGCATGTATTTTTAGTTTATCCTTTTTCTTACACATTTACTCTACTATTATCCTATATTGCATTATTTTTTTAACACAAAGAGAAGTCTCATTTTCTTTTTAAGCAATTATAGAATGAATCTTAGAAAGGACAGAACTGTGGATATAAAACTATATCTAATTAATCAAGAGGTTATAACATTCTAAATCACAAAAATAATGGAAAATCTTGAATTGATACCATAAACTGGTACTTTCAATTCAAATAATTTATAATTACTTATATTTCACACAAGTCAGTGGTCTTACTGGCAAGTCTATTTAATTTTCAGTGTCTTCACTAATTTGAGGCCCCTCTGGTGGCTATGACTATTTTTACTAAAGTCATTTTATCTGCCTTTCTCTTTGTAACAGAGAATAATGGTGTATTTTGAAATCAGGAGGATTCTGTGATAAAATGATATATTGGACAGTATACAATAAGTTATGTCTCATTTACCCTTCTATGAAAGAACTGGCTTGAAGTTTCAGTAGCAGCTAAAAAGTTACGGCATCATTCTTTTATTAATATATCATAGGTAGATCCTGTGGCAGGAGCAGCCTGCACCTGTATCCCAGAACCAGCTGTTCCTACTAAAATTAATGTCTGTAGAATCCTGGCTGGCAGCAGATGATAGAGCCATTAATCAAAAATGGACAAGTTTACCAGGGTTTCAAGGTTTGGTACAATTGTAATTTGTTCATCATGAGGATCCTGGGGAATACAGATGGAAGAAAGAATTAGATAAAATTCAGAGTGAAACAAAGCCAACATTTTCTGATATTAGCACAAATCCTTGTGCTCTTTCTTACTTACAAAGACTTGATTTCATTGTCATGTACGCAATCTTTCCCACTTGTGTACTCTATACAGATGTATGTCTTATGGGAGGTAAGTTAATTGATCTGTCATGCACTTGGGAAAACGAAGTGTAAAGTAGTCTATCTTCTTCTGCTTCCAGTCAAGATGAAAACACAGGAACTAAATTTATCTTACATAACTTTTAAAAACTATAAAGAGTATAAGGAACCAGTTTTCAGTCACCAGATGTCTTTAAGAGTTGTCAAATGAAGCTGAGTATTATAACAGTGCCCATGATTTCTCAATGCAGCCTCCAGGACCACAGAGACCTTGTAAGTCTCTTTGAGACAACTCAATCAGAACAGTGGAAGGCAAGGCAGGCTGGTGTATGCAGGGAAAACAGAACCCCTAGAAAACAGGTCTGTATTGAGAAGGAGCTCAAGAGTTTGTGGAGTATCTGAATCAAGATTCCAGCTAAGCTCCAAGGATTTCAGGCATGTGATAAAGCTAAGACAGTCAGAAGCATAGACAACCATTCCTATAACCCACATAGGGATGAGGAGCCGAAGTAATTCAGGAAGCAGAGAACAAAACCACTAACATCAGAGTGATTGGCAGAGCATTCATGAAGAATTTTCCCTCAGAATTTGAAAGATATCAATCTTCAATTAAGTTTGTTCTTGAAGTGAGAACAGAAACTTAAAGGTAAAAGTAAGTCTTTGTGTACAGCTTAGTCATATCCCAAAGCAATAGTCAATGCAGTAACCATTGAGTCAAAATGAAATGCTCTTCCCTCAATGTGTTAAATCATATCCCAAAGCAATAGCCAATGCAGTAACCATTGAGTCAAAATGAAACGCTCTTCTCCCAACGTGTTAAATCAGAGTTCCAAGAATACCAACAACATATGAGAATTCTTTGTTTAGCTCTGTACCCCATTTTTAATGGGGTTATTTGAATTTCTGGAGTCCAGCTTCTTGAGCTCTTTGTATATATTGGGTATTAGTCCCCTATCAGATTTAGGATTGGGTAAAAATCCTTTCTCAATCTGTTGGTGGCCTTTTTGTCTTATTGACAGTGTCTTTTGCCTTACAGAAGCTTTGCAATTTCATGAGGTCCCATTTGTCAATTCTTGATCTTATAGCACAAACCATTGCTGTTCTGTTTAGGAATTTTTCCCCTGTGCCCATATCTTCAAAACTTTTCCCCACTAGAAGATGGCCTAGTCGGCCATCATTGGGAAGAGAGGCCCCTTGGTCTTGCAAACTTTATATGCCCCAGTAGAGAGTAACTCCAGGGCCAAGAACTGGGAGTGGTGGGTAGGAGAGTAGGATGGGGGGGGCGGGGTATAGGGTACTTTTGGGATAGCATTTGAAATGTAAATAAAGAAAATATCTATTTAAAAAAAGAATACCAACAACATACTTACTATTGGAAGACCAAACATTTCATTGCAGATAACAGAGAAAAGACAAAAAAGCACTCCTCACTCAATTCTATTTAAATTGTATAAAACTTACAAGTTCAAGAACCAAGGTAAAAATACACATAAAAAATTAACTAAATTGAAAAAGGGAAAATGAGTTTATTCTCTGATGTTGTAAGTTTCTATATAGGAAAACTTACAGACTACACACACACACACACACACACACACACACACACACACATACACACACTCCTACTACAATTAAAAGACAAGATAACAAAGGTTTCAACAGAAAAAATAAACTACAGTATTTTCATATGTCAACCGTCAATAACAAAATCTTGAAGCAAAAGCTATTTAAAATAGGATAAAAATACATAACACTTGAAGATAAATCTGACAAAGTCTGCAGCACTTAGGGATCTGTTAGGCATCCTCATATACAGAAAACTAGTAAGCATGTCAAAAATAAAATTTAAGTTTGCAATGCCAACAGCAATGGAGGAGTGTTCTCCCTTTCACGACATCCTTGACAGCATGTTTGAATTTTTGATCTTAGCCATTTTGATGGTATAAGATGGAATCTCAGGGTCATTTTGATCTGAATTTCCCTGATCACTAAAGACTTTGAATATTTTCATTGCTTCTTGGTCATTGAAGATTCCTCTCTTGAGAATTTTCTCTTTAGCTCCATACCTATTTTTAGTTAGGTTATTTGGCTTATTACAGTCTAACTTCTTGAGTTCTATTCATAATTTGGATATTAGCTCTCTGTCTCATGTAGAGTTAATGAAGATCTTTCCCCAATATGTAGGCTGCATTTTGTCCTATTAACAGTGTCCTTTGCCTTACAGAAGCTTTTCAGTTTCATGAGGTCCCATTTATCAATTGTTGATTGATCTTAGAGCCTGAGCCATTGGTGTTCCATTCTGAAAATTGTCTCCTGTTACAATTTATTCAAGAAAGTTTCTCACTTTCTCTTCTATTACTCTTAGTGTATCTAGTTTTATGTTGAGGTCTTTGATACACTTGGACTTGAGTTTTGTGCAGAGCATTAAATATGGATCTATTTGCATTCTTCTACATGTAGACATCCAGTTCGACCAGTAGTATTTGTTAAAGATGCTTACTTTTCTCCATAGTATGGTTTGGCTTCTTTGTGAAAAATCAAGTATCCATAGAAGTGTGGATTTATTTCTGAGTCTTTGATTCAGTTACATTGATCAGCCTGTCTCTTCCTAGACCAATACCCTGCTGTTTTTATCACCATTGTTCTGTAGTGCAGTTTGAGACCATGAATGGTTATTGCTTTAGAAGTTTGTTTATTGTTCATGATTGTTTTAGCTATTCTGATTTTTTTTCTATATGAAGTTGAGACTTGCTCTTTCAGGATCTGAAAAGAAACAAAAAACAATGTGTTGGAATTTTGATAAGAATTGCAATGAATCTTTAGATTGCTTTTGGTAGAATGTCCATTTTCACTATGTTAATCCTACCAATCCATGAACCTGGGAGATCTCTCCATCTTCTTATATCTTCTTAAGTTTCTTGTTTTTAGGGACTTGAAGTCTTACCATATAGGTCTTTTACTTTTTTGGTTTCATAGAAAAGTGGAAATAGTTCTACGTGAAGACCTAGCTATGCTGCTCCTGGGCATATACCCAAAAGATGCCCCACCACACCACAAGGGCACTTGCTCCTCTATGTTCACAGCAGCTTCATTTGTAATATCCAAAAAGTGAAAACAACCCAGATGTCCCTCAACTGAAGAATGGATACAGAAAATGTAGTTCATTTACAAAATGGACTACTATTCAGCTATTAAAAGGAAGAACATCATGAATTTTGTAGGCAAATGGATGGAACTAGAAAAAGATCATGCTGAGTGAGGTAACGCAGACCCCAAAATACATGCATAACAGGAGACTAGCATAACTGTCCTCTGAGAGTCTCAATCCAGCAGCTGGCTGAAACAGATGCAGATTGGACAGACCTTCAGGACTCTTATGGAAGAGTTGGGGGGAAGGATTGAAGTCCCTGGAGGGAATAGTAACTCCATAGGAAAAGCAACAGAGTCAACTAAGCTGTACCCATTGGAGGCTTTCAGAGATGGAGCCACCAACCAAAGAGTATACATGGGCTGGGCAGAGGCCTTCAGCACATATGTATCAGCTTTTCAGTCTCCATGTGGGTCCCTCAACAACTGGAGCAGTGTTGTCCATAACACTATTGCCTGTCTGTTGTCTCTGTTCCTCAACTGCGCTGCCTTGTCTAGTCTCAGTGGGAGAGAATGTGCCTAAATCTACAGAGACTTGATGCACCAGGATGGGGGCTTACTCAGATGGAGGCCCCTAACCTATCAGAGGAGAAGGGAAGTGGGGGACGGACTTTGTGATGTAGGGACATGGATGGGATAGCAATTGGCATGTAAAATGTATGAATGAATGAATGAATGAATGAATGAAGAAAAATCAAAAATAAAAATAATCAGGAACTGAAACTTACAGAGGAGAAAGTGGGGAAAAGCCTCGAAGATATGGGCACTGGGGAAAAATTCCTGAATAGAACAGCAATGGCTTGTGCTGTAAGAGCGAGAATTGACAAATGGGACCTCATAAAGTTGCAAAGCTTCTGTAAGGCAAAAGATACTGTCAACAAGACAAAAGGGCCACCAACAGACTGGGAAAGGATCTTTACCAATCCTNACTCCCAAGGAAGGAGCTAGAGAAAGTACCCAAGGAGCTGAAGGGGTCTTCAACCCTATAGGTGGAAGAATAACATGAACTAACTAGTTCCCCCTGCGCTCATGTCTCTAGCTGCATATATGGAAGAAGATGGCCTAGTTGGCCATCATTGGGAGGAGAGGCCTCTTGGTCATACAGACTCTATATGCCCCAGTACAGGAGAACGCCAGGGCCATTACTTGGGAGGGGGTGGGTAGGGGAGCAGGGCGGGGATGCGGGAGGGTAAGGGGAAATTTCTGGATAAAATTTGAAATGTAAATGAAGAAAATATCTAATAAAGTGAAAAAAATAATCAGGAAATAAAATAAAATTTTAAAAGATTGAAAAAGCAAAGATATGAATATACAATGTTCATGAATTAGAACTATGTATTAGCCTGTACATTCCTTCTAACTTACTATTACATTCAATTAAATGCAACTCACAATACTAACATATTTTTAGTAAAAATTTAGAAGTTGAAAATGAAGAAAAAAAGCCTAGCATGAATGTTATTTAAAATAGAAAAGTTTGGAGGGTTTGTGGCACCTGAATTTATGAATTATTATAAAGCTTTAGCAATCAGGGCCATATACTGTCAATGCAAATGTACACAGTTAGTCAATAGAAAGAACAGAAAGCTCAGAAGAGATCCAGTCAAGTTTGTTAATTATGTTTTAATGTTACCAGATGCCAAAATGAAAGGTAATTTGAAAATAAAATCTTAAAAATGGAGCATTTCTATACTGCTGGTAAGAATTCAAATGGCTACTACCACTTTAGCAGAGTAAGATAAGTTTTAAACTTTTGTTTATACAAATATTACTCAAGTTTCTAACCGTAAGTTATTTCCTAAAAAAAAAAAAAATATGAAAGTATATAGTTAGAAAGCAAAGATTGTTTCTGAGTGTGTATAGCAAATACCTTTAGCTTAACTACCCCCAAACCTGAAACAATCTTAAATTCCATCTGTATGTCATTTGATAAACAAATGTGGATTATCCAAGTCCTATGCAATGATATTCTGCAACTAAAGGACCCACACATATAACATGGATCAATGTTAAAAAAAAATCACTTGGAGTGAATAATAAAGACAGATGGATGAAGTTTTATTTCCTCGTACAAAGATTTTAAAAGATGTCAACTCTCTACAATAGCCAAAGACACACTAGGTTCTCTGGAAAAGTTGGTGGGAAGAGTCAAGTCTGAGAATCCTAAGAGACACTTGGAAATTTTCAGAAAAATGAAGGTCTTCAGTGAGGTGGTTATGTCAAAGATATACACACTTGCATCAAAATTTGATAAATGATACATATTTTAATGTATACAATTCATTGTAGGTTCACTAGGTCTTAATTATATGCTTCAAGAAATCTTTTTGCTTTGCTAACATTTGAATATTGGGAAAATTTTTTCAGGGTTTGAAGCAATGGGCTAGCAAATGAGAGACCTTGCTTCTCTTGGTGGGAGTCAAGATTGGTTCCCAGCCCCAACAGGGCTATTGGTGGCCACCTGTAATTTCTGTGCTGGGTAACAGATGCCTTCTTCTGCCGTCACCAGAGTCTGCACACAATTATTGCACAGACATAAATGTAGGTGAAATACTCATACACATTAAAAACAAATGCGTATTTTAAGTGAAGCTTTTCTGAAATTTGGGCTAAATTTTTAATTGTAAGTGAGATTTAAATTGTTAGAAAATGAAATAAATGAATAAAGCATGAATGTATATTCAATATAGATACATTTTCAGCATAATGGTGGTAGTTACAATGAATTATGGCAATGGGTCTAGTACAAAGTACAATACTTGATCATTAATGCCAGATGACAAAGCTCTAGATTTATAAACATAAAACAAAGTATTTTCTTATTTATTTTAATTGGGCTAGCTTCTGTGGCCATGAGAAACACAAGCCACCTATCTTTAGGTAAGTTAAAAAGTAGCAATGGTGCCTACGGATTTGTTTTTCTGATTATAAAAGGCAAAGTTCACTGATTTTTATTTTCCAATAAAGCAATACTCATCAAGGTAAGTAATAACTAAACCTTCAGATTCTTAAAACAATGTTATCATAATTGCTCTCTGGAAGACACCAAACTGCTCTCTCACTTTTGAATGGTATACTACTTAGCTTCACCTAATTAGCTGTGCTATGTTAATGATTTTGCAAAGGAAAACAATACTGTTGCTGCTTTTTGTAGCTAAAGTGTATGACTCTAATTTAGATCCTGAATCTTATACAGATTTCTAAATGTTATGAAAAGATAATAAATGCAGAGAAGATCTACTTGTTTTGAAAGAAACAAATATGCTGATATATTGTTTCTTTTCTTGACATAACATTTAATACAGTCATATAAATTTTACCTAGATAATTCTTAAACTGTCACTTTAACTAGTCATTTAATGTAAAGAATTTTGAATAAATTATACTATTATTATTCAGTACAATACTGAATGTCCAGTGTCATAGATACTGATCATTCTTGGGTATTACAAGTGCTTTTATCATAAAACTAATTTAATAATTACAGTAAGAGGAAAAATGAATTACAGGTAAATATACACTTAATATAAAGTGTAGGGTTTCATTCTTAAAATCAAGGGCAATTACAATACATAAATTACAGTATTATGAAAAATTGGAGTAACAATACCTCCTTGCCTTAGACATAAACCATGTACACTTATGTCTATTGTTAAAAAAGAAATTTGGTGAACTGACTGTGGGTTCTTATTTCATTATGTCCAGTAAAAATCAATAGAAACTTAGAGCATCTATTCCAGTCTTTTCAAACTAAGTATTTTAAAATTCAATTATCCTTTCCTTCTGGATTCTTCTTCTCTCTCTTCTTAACCAGTGAGCCACAATCTAGGCACTGATGAGGTGTCTGGATTTAATGGCTTTACTTCTTTCTCCTCCCCAGAGAAGTGATTTTATCCTGCAATTGCCTTTTTCTCTCCTGTCAAATCTTCTACAACATAATCCATCAAGCCCTTCTTGAGTCCTTTCTACTTATTTCTCTTCTTCAGGTGCAATGAAATTCCTATTTTTTTTTTAATTAGTGTTGAAATGTAAGCACAAACACCCACAAAAATAACATATGTAGAATGGACACACAAATAGACTAGCTTGTACTTTTGAATTCTATGTTTTATATATTCTATGTAATAGCAAATAAATGTGTATGCAGTCCTGGATTTAATAATAGCAGAAAAAAAAATCTTGGGCCTCAGGTCGCTCAGAGACCAGTCTGCACAAGTCAGCTCGTGGACTGCAAAGGGTGAGTGAGCAGATTGCTAAGCAACACAGCTTCTGGGACAGACCCATTTTCTGACTCTAGACATCCAGGCACCTTCCTCGCCTGAGGAGAGGTGTCTGCTCAGGAGGGCTTTGCCTGCCAGAACTCATGAGGGAGACATCTTGGTTCCCAGATCACTCAGACACCAGTCTGCACAGGTCAGCTCACAGACTACAAAGAGTAGGTGAACAGACTGCTAAGCAACACAGCTTCTGGGACAGACCCAGCTTCTGGCTTTAGACATCCAGGCACCCTCCTCACTTCAGGAGGCCAAGACCACTCATCTTCATCAAAACTCAGCACTCTCACTTCATTCAGTACTGGATACCCCAACACACCTGAAAAAAAAAGACTCAGATTTAAAATCATATCTCGTGGTGCTGGTAGAGGACATTAAGAAGGATATTAATAACTCACTTAAAGAAATACAGGAGAACACTGCTAAAGAGGTAAAAGCCCTTAAAGAGGAAACACAAAGACCCCTTAAAGAACTACAGGAAAACACAACCAAACAGGTAATGAAATTGAACAAAACCATCCAGGACCTAAAAAGGGAAGTAGAAACAATAAAGAAAACCCAAAGTGAGATAACTTTGGAGATAGAAAGCCTAGGAAAGAAATCAGGAACCATAGATGTGAGCATCAGCAACAAAATACAAGAGATGGAAGAGAGAATGTCAGATGCAGAACATTCCATAGAGAACATGGGCACATCAATGAAAGTAAATGCAAAACAATGCACTAAATAAAGATAGAATATTAAAAGCAGTAAGAGAAAAAGGTCAAGAAACGTATAAAGGCAGGCCTATTAGAATCACACCAGACTACTCACCAGAGACTATGAAAGCCAGAAGATCCTGGACAGATGTTATACAGACCCTAAGAGAACACAAATGCCAGCCCAGGCTACTATAACAAGCAAAACTCTCAATTACCATAGATAGAGAAATCAAAGTATTCCATGATAAAACCAAATTCACACAATATCTTTCCACAAATCTAGCCCTTCAAAAAATAATAAAGGGAAACCACCAACGCAAGGACAGAAACTACAGCTTAGAAAAAAAAAAAAAAAAAAAGTAATCCTTCAACAATCCTAAAAGAAGATAGCCCCAAAACAGAATCCCAACTTTAACAACAAAAATAGAGGGAAGCAACAATTACTTTTCTTTAATTTCTCTTAACATCAATGAATTCAATTCCCCAATAAAAAGAAATAGACAATAGACTGGATACACAAACAGGACCCAACTTTTGCTGCTTACAGGAAACCCACCTCAGGGCAAAAGACAAACACTAACATAGGGTGAAAAGCCGGAAAACAACTTTTCAATCAAATGGTCCGAAGAAACAAGCTGGAGTAGCCATTCTAATATCGAATAAACTTGACTTTCAAGCCAAAGTTACCAAAAAAGACAAGGAGGGGCACTTCATACTCATCAAAATCAACCAAGGTGAACTTTCAATTCTAAATATCTATGCTCCAAATACAAGGGCGGCCACATTCATTAAAGAAACTGTAGTAAAGCTCAAAGCACATATTGCATTTCACACAATAATAGTGGGAGACTTCAACACCTCACTCTCATCAATGGACAGATCCTGGAAACAGAATCTAATCAGAGACACATGGACACTAACAGAAGTCATGAAACAAATGGATTTAACAGATATCTACAGAACATTTTATCCTAAAAAAAAAAAAAAAAAAAAAAAAAGATACACCTTCTTCTCAGCACCACATGGTACTACCTCCAAAATTGACCATATAATCGGTCACAAACCAGGCCACCACAGATACAAAATATTGAAATTATCCCATGCATCCTATCTGACCACCATGGACTAAGGCTGATCTTCAATAACAACATAAAGAATAGAAAGCCAACATTCACGTGGAAACTGAACAACACTCTACTCAATGATTCCTTGGTCAAGGATGAAATAAAGAAAGAACTTAAAGACTTTCTAGAGTTTAATGAAAATGAAGCCACAACATACCTAAAATTATGGGACACAATGAAGGAAGTCCTATGAGGAAAACCCACAGCTCTGTGTGCCTCCAAAAAGAAACTACAGAGAGCATACACTAGAAGCCTGACCGCACACCTAGAAGCTCTAGAAGTAAAGGAAGCAAATTCACCCAAGAGGAATAGATGGCAGAAAATAATCAAACTCGGGTGCCACAGACCCTTTAGATCCCCTGTCTCCATGGAACAAGTTCTCTGGAGCAAGTAGGCAAGAATTCGGTGGATGACAAACAGACAGGACACAAGGGAGTGTGGATCTGAATGTACTTTGTCAAATTGGGCATCAGACTTTTTATACAGAAGAAAATAGGGAAATTAGGTGACACATCTGCAAGGTACAATGAGATCACCGGATGCTTAATGACTCTTACACAAAACATAGGAAATATAAACACAAAGACTCTTAGGAACTGGGCAATAAAACAACTGAGACAAAGTCAGCTCTATCTAAGGTCAGTTATAGTTTTAGAAGCCAGGTATGAGGTCTTTACACTCACAGGGCAAGGGCTTTCACACCCAAGTCATGGTTCTAATTAAGGAGTTTCACTCTAGCTAACCTTCTCATGAATAATGCAATACTCTAAAACCACAGGCCAATCTACTTCCTAAAACACTGTAAATTCCTGTATATGGGAGTGACCTGGTTTTTATTCTAAGCGATAGTGTGGGGGGACTTTCTACTAATAAGTAATACAGTCTGCCATATGTGACTATAATAAGAATTCTAAACTTACATTACTAAGCTTACCCTGAGATTTCTAACTCTGTGTAGTAGATAGTAATGCCTGATTTATTTCACTATCTCTCTTACAATATTAAAGACAATTCTGAATGTCACTGAATAGGCAGCATTCTTTCTGAATTCCAACCCAAAATTGGCTCAAGGACCACCCAGAACATTGTTGAAGACCAGGAAGCAAAGCTCGATCTTGCTTTGGTATTTGGCAAGTCATTGCTTGGAGGCACCCATAACAAAACAATACCGAAAGGAAGAACACAGATCCATTCACAAGGACAAAATTGGAGCATATGTGCTATGGAATGCCACAGTTCCAGGAGGATGGGTTTCCTTTGAAACTCTTTGACTCAGGACTGCTTTCAGGTTTTCAGGCCTACCAAGAGAGTCACTACTGGAGTGGATGTAGCACTCAGGTCTGAAATCAACCAAGTAGAAACAAAAAGAACTATTCAAGGAATCAATCAAACCAGGAGCTGGTTCTTGGAGAAAATCAACAATATAGATAAACTCTTAGCCAGACTAAGTAGAGTGCATAGGGACAGTATCCTAGTTAACAAAATCAGAAATAAAAAAAAAAAGAAACAATGGAAACTGAGGAAATCCAAAACATCATCAGATACTACTACAAAAGGCTATAATAAACAAAATTAGAAAACCTGGATGAAATGGACAACTTCCTAGACAGATACCAGATACAAAAGTTAAACCAGGATCAAATTAACAATCTAAATAGTCACATTTCCCCTAAACAAATAGAAGCAGTCACCAATAGTCTCCCAACCAAAAAAAAAAAAGCCAAGAACCAGATGGGTTTAGTGCAGAGTTCTATCAGACCTTCAAAGAAGACCTAATTCCAACTTTCCTCAAACTATTCCACAAAATAGAAACAAAAGGTACTCTATCCAATTCATTCTATGAAGCCACAGTTGCTCTGATACCTAAACCACACAAAGATCCAACAAAGAAAGAAAACTTCACACTAAATTCCCTTATGAATATCAATGCAAAAATACTCAATAAAATCCTCTCAAACCAAATTCAAGAACTCATCAAAACGATCATCCATCATGACAAAGTAGGCTTCATCCCAGGAATGCAGGGATGGTTTTATATATGGAAATTCATCAACAGAATCCACTATATAAACAAACTCAAAAAGAAAACCTACATGATCATCTCATTAGATGCTGAGAAAGCATTTGACAATATCCAACACTCTTTCATGATAAAAATCTTGAAAGATCAGGAATTCAAGGCCCATACCTAAACATAATCAAAGCAATATACGGCAAACCAGTAGCCAACATCAAAATAAATGGAGAGAAACTCGAAGCAATTCCACTAAAATCAGGGACAAGACAAGGCTGCCCACTTTCTCCCTACCTATTCAATATAGTACTTGAGTACTAGCCAGAGCAATTCTACAACAAAAGGAGATCAAGGGGATATAAATTGGAAAGGAAGAAGTCAAAATATCACAGTTTTCAGATGATATGATAGTATATATAAGTGACCCCCAAAAATTCCACCAGAGAACACCTAAACCTGATAAACAGCTTCATTGCTGTAGCTGAATATAAAATTAACTCAAACAAATCAATGGCCTTTCTCTACACAAAGGATAAACAGGCTGAGAAAGAAATTAGGGAAACAACACCCTTCACAATAGTCACAAATACTATAAAATACCTTGGTGTGACTCTAACTAAGGAAGTGAAAGATTTGTATGTCAAGAACTTCAAGTATCTGAAGAAAGAAATAGAAGATCTCAGAAGATGGAAAGATCTCCCATGCTCATGGATTGGCAGGATTAATATAGTCAAAATGGCTATCCTGCTGAAAGCAATCTACAGATTCAATGCAATCCCCATCAAAATTCCAACTTAAGTCATCACTGAGTTAGAAAAGGCAATTTGCAAATTCATCTCGAATACTAAAAACCTAGGATAGCAAAAACTATTATCAACAGTAAAAGAACCTCTGGGGGAATCACTAGGCCTGACATTAACCTATACTACAGAGTATTTGTGATAAAAATTGCATGGTAGTAGTTCAGAGACAGACAGGTAGACCAATGGAATAGAATTGAAGACCCAGAAATGAATCCACACAGCTATGGACACTTGATCTTTGACAAGGGAGCTAAAACCATCCTGTGGAAAAAAGACAGCATTTTCAACAAATTGTGCAGGCATAACTGAGGGTTATTATGTAGAAGAATGCGAATTGATCCATTCTTATCTCCTTGTACAAAGCTCAAGTCTAAGTGGATGAAAGACCTCCACATAAAACCAGAGACACTGAAATTTATAGAAGAGAAAGTGGGGATAACCCTTGAAGATATGGAAACAGGGGGAAAATTCCTAAGCAGAACAGCAATGGCTTGTGCTGTAAGATCAAAAATTGACAAGTGGGACCTTATAAAATTGCAAAGCTTCTGTAAGGCAAAAGACACTGTCAAGAAGATAAAAAGGCCACCAACAGTTTGGGAAAGGATTTTTACCAATCCTAAATCTGATAGGGGAGTGATATCCAATATCTACAAAGAGCTCAAGAAGCTGGACTCTACAAACTGAATAACCCCATTAAAAATGGGGTACAGAGCTAAACAAAGAATTCTCAACTAAGGAATACCGAAAGGCTGAGAAACACCTGAAAAAAAAAAAACTTTCAACATCCTTAATCATCAGGGAAATGCAAATCAAAACAACATTGAGATTCCACCTCATAACAGTCAGAATGGCTAAAATAAAAAAAATCAGGTGACTGCAGATGCTGGTGAGGATGTGGAGAAAGAGGAACACTCCTCCAATGCTGGTGGGATTGCAAGCTTGTACAACCACTCTGGAAGTCAGTCTGGCGTCAGAAAATTAGACATAGTACTACCAGAGGATCCAGCAATACCTCCCATGGGCATATACCCAGAAGATGTTCCAACTGGTAATAATAACACATGCTGCACTATGTTCATAGCAGCCTTATTTATAATAGCCAGAAGTTAGAAAGAATGAGATGTCCCTCAGCAGAGGAATGGATACAGAAAATGTGGTACATTTATACAATGAAGTACTACTCTGCTATTAAAAACAATGAATTTATGAAATTCTTGGGCAAATGGATGTATCTGGAGGATATCATCCTTAGTGATGTAACCCATTCACAAAAGAAGTCATTAGATATGCACTCACTGATAAGTGGATATTAGCCCAGAAACTTAGAATACCCAATATACAATTTGATAAACACAAGAAAATCAAGAATATGGAAGACCAGTTTGTGGATAATTCATTCCTCCTTATAATAGGGAACAAAGACCCATGAATGGAGTTACAGAGACAAATTTGGAGCTAAGACAAAAGGATGGACTATCCAGAGACTACCCCACCGGAGGATCCATCGCATAATCAGTCACCAAACTCAGACATTATTGCATATGCCAGCAAGAGTTTGCTGAAGGAACCCTGATATAGCTGTCTCATATGAGGCTATGCCAGTGCCTGGAAAATACAGAAGTGAATGCTCACAGTCATTTATAGGATGGAACACAGGGCCCCCAATGGAGGAGCTAGAGAAAGTACCACATGAGCTGAAGGGGTCTGCAACCCTATAAGAGGAACAACAATATGAACTAATCAGAACTCCCAGAACTTGTGTCTCTAGCTGCATATGCAGCAGAAGTTGGCCTAGTTGGAAATCATTGGGAAGAGAGGCCTCTTGGTATTGCAAACTTTATATGCTCCAATATAGGGGAACGCCAGGGCCAAGAAATGGGAGTGGGTGGGTAGGGGAACTGGGCAAGGGGAGGGTATAGGTGATGTTTGGGGTAGCATTTGAAACGTAAATAAAGAAAATATCTAATTAAAAGAAGGAAAAAAGAATATGTTCTTTGGAGGTGTAGTGAGGTGTGGGGGAAGGGGGTGCCTCTAAGGGCCCATTCCAAGGCCTCGCTTCCCCCTGAGATACCAGTCACATGCTGGTATAGCATATAATAGTTTATTTACGGTATGGGGATGTTAGTTAAGAGTGTAGTAGAGCCAGAGAGAAAGGCAGAGAGAAGGAGAGAGTAGAGAAGTAGAGACTGGCCATGAACACATGGAGAGAGGGGGGAAGGGAATGAGGATAGAGGGGTAGTAAGAGGGCAAGAGGCAAGAGAGAGACAGGAGTTAGAAGAGTAAGAGAGAGTAAGAGAGAGTAAAAGAGATGAGGAGTCAAGCAGCCCCTTTTATAGTGGACCAGGCCTACCTGGCTGTTGCCAGGTAACTGTGGGGAGGAGCACACCTGGCTGTTGCCAGTTGACTGTGGGGGTGGAGTCCAGACAGAATACAAACACTTAAAATCTGGGCAGAGGCAGGCGGATTTCTGAGTTCGAGGCCAGCCTGGTCTACAAAGTGAGTTCCAGGATAGCCAGGGCTATACAGAGTAACCCTGTCTCGAAAAACCAAAAAAAAAAAAAAAAAAAAAAATCTGGGGATTCTTTGCTGTCTGATGAGACAGGTTCTTCCCTATATTCAGAAATGTTCTTGCTATCTCAGACCCTTTCGCTAAAGCTTGAGCATTGCGTTTAGACTAACGTTAACAGGGGTTATGTTTACTTCAGTCAACCTCCCTAGACCCTAAATCTTGGGCACTATCTTTCACTGGACAGTACCCCTTCTTGTGAAGGAAGCCAGATGTACTTTGTAAAGAAGCTCAATGTAAACATGTCTTAAATTGTTGTGCACTTGGGACTGAATTAATTGGTATCTGAATATTTTTTTCCAGAATTGTGCTGTGTATAAATATAGCTAAAGGAAATTATCTTGGCCATACTTTAAAAGGCTTGGTCCAGCACCAGTCACAATAAAATTGGGCTGAGTCAAGTTTCATTCTTGTCTCTTGCTGGGTTGATTCTCCTTTCCTTGTTGTGAAGCCTGCACTTCACTATAGTCCAGGAACAAAGATAAATGTTTCTTTGTCTGTGCGGTAACTCCAAACCCTATTGAAATTTGAGGTAGTTTGAGGTGAACCTTCTTGTTGAATGTACCTTACTCCAGAGAAGTTAGCAGCCAGGGTGGAAGAAATACAAAACAAGTTAACATGTACTTGCCAAATTTTTTTGTAGTCCTTGGTAGATTTCAGAAAACACAATCAAGTACTTTGAACATTCAAGAAATTCAGTGCTTAACCTTTTCTCTTACTTTTGTTTTCTCTTGGATTCACTGAAAGCAGCCTTCACTGTAATTGGCTAACACACTCAGATAAGTTTTCTAAAATCTTCATAACTCTTAAAAAGAAACCAAACCACCAGCCTGATTCCATCATAAGGATGAAAGCCATTTTGTTTTAAGGCCAGAACAAGCTTTAAACTGTTTCTGGAATTTGACATTCTCCCCATCCCATCCCATTCAAGGGATTCAACCTTGAATGTATCCTGAAAGTGTAAGATGTTCTGCCAAATAATTTTGAAATATTCTGTCAAGTTCCTACATAACCAATAACCTTTGGAAAACCACTAGCCTTGCAATGTTGTGGGCAATATAAGCTCTCCACCCTTTTCCCTCTGTTCAATGTTACTTTTCAAACCCTGCTTTAGGGAGATAGCCCTGTTTGAGAGAAAATAAAGCTTTCTTAATTTGACCAAAGAATTTGGTCTTTATTTCCATTTAGGGGGATTAACATACCCTGATAAGAAAACAATTTTTATCAAGTCTTGATATGAAGGAAAGACTTTTTATTGAAATTATGACAAAGGTAACAAAAAAAGAAAATTTCAGTAAATGTGTGTTCATGTGGAATAAATTCACCATAGCACTAACGTTTCATAACCAGAATACACAAAGGTAGCTATGGGCCTTTGAGGACTGAGTGTTGAGCAAGCTGAAATATTGGCCTGATGAAACAAAAATGTCTTCAAATGAAAAATAATAAAACTATAACTTTGACAAAAACAAACTAATCAGCACTGTAATTCTGTCTTATTAAAAATGGCTCTTGAAATTATCCCTGAGAATTTTTACCCAAAAGAAGCCTGCAGGATCTGAGGCTTTCTAGCCTTAATTGTAATCAGCAATGTTTCCAAGTGGAAGGTATTTTCCAGAGAGGAATCTGAAAAGTCATTGTATAAATTGAGTGGCAGAGTCATTTTTAGGAATATTTCTTCTATCTGACTGTTACTATTTAGGAAAAAATCCCGTGCTTCTGAATTTTATCATATAAAACTGCATTAAAATGTTAATTATATCTGAAGTATTTCTTTCTATTCATCATCTGCTTGATAACTCATTTGTCACCCAATAATGTGATATATAATCAAATATTTCAATAAGCAAATTTTCCAATGATTTATATTGGAGAAAGATAGAAAAATCATGGTGGTATAGTTAGAATTTCTATTGCTGCTGCAGAACACCATGACCAAAAAGCAAATTGAGAAGGAAAGAGTTTATTAGACTTACACTTACACATTGTTGTTCATCACCAAAGGAAATCAGGATAGGAACTTAAATAGGGCTTGAATCTGGAGGCTGGAGTTGATGCTAAGGCCAGGGAGAGATGATGCTTATGGCCTTGCTACCTCTTTCTTGCTCAGACTGCTTTCTTATAGCATCTAGGACCACCAATCCAAGGATGGTGCCACCCACAATGGACCATCACTAACTGAAAAATGCCTTACAGCTGGATCTCAAAGAGTCAATCCCTCAATTGAGGCTCCTTCCTCTCGGGTGACTCTAGCTTTTGTCAAGTTGACACAAAACCAGCTAATACACCAGGGGTAAAGAGCATCTTTCCTCAGCTAATTTTAACCGTATTTCCTTTAGATATCATAAAATGCACATAATTCCACATTTTATAGTTCACCCAGCTCCCATTTATGAGAACAATTGAAGTTAAGAACTATTATGTACTATATAGCAATCACCGGGAGGCAGGGTCCTTGGATCCAGAATGCCCATGTGCTTATTTCCAAATGGAAATACACATGTCTATTATCTACCTAGTTCTTACCAGTACCAAACTTCTAAACAAATCACTTCAAGTGCACTTGATGAGCATAGAACCAGAGCAAAGAGAATTAGATTGTCTTGAGTGATATATCACCCTGTTTATGGAGAGGCTTGATAAAGACTCTATTCTCCACAAGAAAATAGATTTCCCTTGTGGGTAAACTATCAATGACTTCCAGATACTTTTCCTCCTTCCTTTGGACTATGTTCATGAAATGCTTAAAAATACTTTCTATCTACTTTTCTATTAACTGTTAATGGCTTACCATATCATTGCATCTGGAAATCAAATTACAACACAAATGAATGAGATCCATCATTCTTAGTCTAAAGACACTTCCAAGGCTTTTTTTGTTGTTGAATGCAGTACTCCACCCTCAAGACTCTAGTGATGGCACTTACAAGGACATCTTTTCTTGAGATTTTAGGAGGAACCATGTTTGCTTTTCATGGACCTGTATTCTAATAGTGCAACCTTGTTTTTAAACACAGAAGCTGCCTTAATGAGTCTTTGCTACTTAACATTTCTGAAGATCTAGCTTGTGTTTAGTTTTATAAGACTATTTATACATGGTATCACTGAAGGTGTGTTTCAATTTGCTGTGAGAAAACATTGACCCAAACCATCTTAACTGAAGAAAGTATTTATTTCATCTTACAATTCCCAGCTTACAACCTATCACTAAAGCAAGATTACACAAGAACTCAAAACAAAAATCTGGAGGCAGGAAGGAGTTGAAGTTGACCATGGAGAAGCACTGCTTACTGGGTTGCTTCAAACTTCTGCTCAGCTAGCTTCTTATCCAACCCAGGATTAACATCTCAGGAATGGCACAGCCCAGAGTGGAATATGCCATGTTCTACTGATTAGCAATCATATCACTCTGCCTTCTGTGTATGAATGAAAAAAATTGATCAATCAGCCTCTGATTCCTGCTATCATCTCATGCCTCTTCCCTGGTTTGATGGACTCTATCCCTAGGGAAACATAAGCCAAAATAAACATTTTTTTCCTTAAGTTGGTTTTTGGTCATAATATTTTATCAGAGCAACAAAAAGTCATGCATAAACTTCAAGAGGTGATGAAAATAAAAGAATACATTATTTTGTTTGTTTTAGCTTTTAAACTTATTTCCTTTAACTTTAAGATTATAAAACAATTATATCATCCTCACTCACCTTTCCTCCTGCCAAAGTCCACCATATGCATGTCCTTGCTTTCTTCAAAGTCATGTTATTTTTTTCATTAATCTTTGATATATATGTATATACAGCAATATGGCTGGATATAAAATTAACTCATATAGATAAACTAAAAAAAAAAAAAAAAAAAAAAAAAAAAAAAAAAAAAAAAAAAAAAAAAAAAAAAAAAAAAAAAAAAAAAAAAAAAAAAAAAAAAAAAAAAAAAAAAAAACCCAGGAACCCAGAATAATTAAAACGATCCTGAACAATAAACAACTTCTAGAAGAATCATCATTCCTGACCTCAAGCTGTAGTAATAAAAAGTGCATGTATAGGTCTAGAAACAGATAGGTTGATGAATGGAATTGAATCAAAGGTCCAGAAGTAAACACACACACACACACACACACACACACACACACACACACCTAGGGACACTTGATTTTTCACAAAGAAGCTAAAAGCATGCAATAGAGAATAGAAAGTGTCTCCAACAAATGGTGGGTGTCTAACTAGATGTCAAAATGTCACAGAATACAAGTAGATCCATATCTCTAATCTACAGAAAACTTGAGTCCAAGTGGATCAAAGACCTCAATATAAAACCAGACACACAGAAAGTGGGAAATATAGTTGAACTCATTGGTATAGGAGACAACTTCCTGAAAACACAACACCAATGGCTCAGTCTCTAAAATACACAATTGATAAATGGAACCTCATAAAACTGAAAAGTTTCTGTAAGGCAAAGGGCACTGTCAACAGAACTAAATGACAGCTACAGATAGGGAAAGGATCTTCACCATAGCTACATCTGACAGAGGGCTAATATCCAAAATATAGGAAGAACTCAAAAATTAGACACCAGCAACCCAAAAAATAATAATTTAAAATAGGTACAGAGCTAAACAGAGAATTCTCAAAACAGGAATTTTGAATGACTGAGAAGCTCCTTAAGAAATGTTCAGGCTAAAGAGATGGCTCAGATGTTAAGAGCACTGTCTACTCTTCCAGAGGTCCTGAGTTCAATTTCAAGCAGTTACATGGTAGATCTTAATCATCTAGGTATGGTGCCATCTTCTTGCCTGTAGGTATACATGCATGCAGAATGCTGTATACACAATAAATAAAGAAAACTTTAAGAAAGTTCAATGTCATTAGTCATTAAGGAAGTAAAAATCAAAACAACCCTGAGATGTCATCTTATATCCATCAGAATGTCTAAGATCAAAACTCAAATGATAGCACAAGTTGGAAAGGATGTGGAGCAAAAGAAACACCCCTCAATTGCTGTTAGGTATGCAGACTTGTACAACCACTTTGGAAACAGATTTGGTGGTTTCTCAGAACACTGGTAATTGTCCTACCTCAAGACCCAGCTATACTGCTCCTGGGAATATACCCAAAAGATGCCCTACTATACCACAGAGACACTTGCTCATCTATGTCCATAGCAGCTTTATTTGTAATTGCTAGAAACTTGATATAACCTAGATGTTTCTCAATTGAAGAATGAATAAAGAAAATGTGGTACACAATGGAATACTATTTATTTAGCTGTTAAAAACAAAGACATCATGAATTTTTCAGGCAAATGTATAGATGTGGGTTAGTAATCAGGATATAAAGTGAATAAATAGATTAATTAATTAAAAAAACAAGATGCTTGAGGATCGGCAAATTCTTCCAAGAAACGTATTATATATATTTTGGATTTCTGATGTCATATCTGGCATATCTAAGTCTAACAGAAACAAAACAAACAAACAGAAGAAACAACAACATTATTCTAAGTAAAACAGGGAAAAGGTAAAAATATCACAAAAGAAAATTAGAAGATTTCTACTGAGAATGTGTGGTTAAATAATAGAACATTTGCAAAACAAGTAGTTAATTATCAGATATGTATTCCTCATGGGATGCAACACTGCAGCACAGAATCACTGTGTATTCAAGGAGCAGAGGCAGCTAAGCTCTCTGCATCCTTGTCTGTTGCAAGAGGGAAAACATAGTCTGACAGGGGGAGTATAATACCCCCTGTCAGGTTAGGTCAGGAAAAGCAACCTTCCCCAGAGGATATATGATTGCTTCTTACTCTTGGAGGGAGTATTTAATGTGTCTGCTGAGTATCCAAGTTTAAATAGTCTTACTTTTACATGCTTATCTATTTAGAGTTTTTAAATTTTTTTCATGTATCCATGGCATTTTATTTTTTAAGTATCTGACAACTTCAATTCCAAATTCAAACAATGACACAAGATCTTCCTCCTGCACAGATGCTTTATTCTGTTGTCAGCAGAAGAAAAATCTCCATGAATATTCAGCATTATGAGCTCTCAGGATACCCACTAGTTTAGATTTATTAACATCAACAGTTTTATCGCATTATCAAGGAAGGCTGTAGTCTGAATGTTCCCCACCATGTCCACATTTAAAACACCTAATATCATCAAAATATAGAATCTACAAAGAATGAGGTCAATGAATTTATAGTATGAGGCTCATTCAGTAGCTTACCTCAGCTTACTTCTGTCACTTCAGCTAAGGTCATGATTAGAAAGCAAGATCTTAAAAGAGGAAAGGGTCCTCTACTAGACAATCAGCCAATGACCTGATCTCAAACTTCCTGACTTCCAGAAGTGTAATAGATACATTATTATTGTTCACTAATTACCCAGATATGATGCTGTTAAGACTGTAGAAGGAACTCACTGGGATGAAATTTAAATTGATTTTTTTGTTGTTGTTGTTGTTATCAAGTAAAGGTTTCTCCCTGGTTCAAGACTTCTGGACTAAATGAATCAGTTTTAAGAAAGAAATGGTTAAACCAGTTTTGTTGTTGTTGTTGTTGTTGTTGTTGTTGTTGTTTTAACAAAAACAGAGCAGAATATGCTCCAGAAAGACACAGAACAGTTTCACCCTAGATAGGTGTAAGAGTACACTGCCTCTGGACTCTGGGTTTTAAGAAGTATGAAATAAACACTCCTGAGTCTATGGCATATTCATCAACACATGTACTCATTTTTCCTTTCCAAATTTTCTCATAGTTCTCTTGAATTCCCAAAGCAAAGGTTAAAGACAAAAATCAATCTTGTAATAGAGCCGTTTTTTTGAAGACTGTAGATACTTCCTTACTAAGCATATTTGGCAATTGGGAAAGAGTCTAGGTACTTCCATTTTTAATATAGAGGAAAGAACTTAACTTCAACTCTGTGGGAGTTTGAACACAAAGGAACACTTATATCAGGAGATGCAACTGCCAAGTTACAGCTCTGGTTACCCAGAGCAGCCTCATATCTCTAACTTCTTGCCAACCATGTCTCATACACCATAATTTAAAAACTAATATGAAAGAAGATAGAAAGATAGGCTTGGAGGCGTAGCTCACACAGCAAACTTGCAAGCATCAGGAGCTGAGGTAAATGAGCTCTGTGGTTAAAAAGAAGAAGAAGAAGTGCTGTGGGTGTGTGTTATCACTGCTGAACAGGCAAAGACAGGAAGATATTTGGGAGTTGATGGACAGCTCAACTAGAAAATTGTAGATTAATAGAGAGTCTTTCAAAAACAGGGGGATGGGGGGATTAAAGCACACACCTTTAATCCTAGTACTTGTGAATCAGAAACAAGAAGATCTATGTGAGTCCCAGGCCTACATGATTTACATAGTAAAGTTCAGGCCAGTCATGGCTCCAAAGTACAAGCTTGTCTTAAAATCAAAAAACAAAATTAAACACACAAAAAATATGAAGACAGACCAATAGAGGAAAACACTACATTATGTCCCTCCACAATACACATATACACACACACACACACTCAGAAAGAGAAATAGAGACAGAGAGACCAAGAAGAAGAATAAAAAGGAGGAGAAAGAAAAGGAGAAGGAGGAGAATGGAGATGAGAGGGAACACAAGAAATGAGAGAGAGAGAGAGAGAGAGAGAGAGAGAGAGAGAGAGAAAGAGAGAGAAATAGAGAGAGAGGAGGAAAAAGAAGAAAAGGAGGAGGAGGAGATAAAAGAAAACAAACAAACAAAAAAACAAAAAAACAAAGAAACAAACAAACAAACAAAAAAGGTCCACACTGGTGAATACTTTCTCTTACATTATGTTGGTGCTAACAGCAAATTGGATAAAGCCAGAGTTTTAAGAATTTCAGAAATATATGAAAGAATAATGTAGTTGATAAGAGAAAAAGAGAGCTGAATATAAGGCTTTAAAAATCCCAGTTTTTCAACCATTAGATTGATGATGCAATGAATCAACATTTATGGCTCTTCCAATATGAAATGAAAAGGTACAAGTAAATGTATCATCCAAAATATGTCAGGACAATGTCATGAGGGACACATGAATTTTAAAATGGACAGTGAGATAAACATTTTCAGCAACATAGCAGAATGCAAAATTAACAAACAAAAATCAATACTTCTCCATATACAAATAACAAATGGACAAGAAAGAAATCAGTGATATGTTACATTTTACATTAGCCTCAAATAATTTAAAATATTGTGGGGTAACTGTAATCAAGTAAATGAAGGTTTTTGTATGATACATATTTTAAGGTATTGAAGAAAATGTCAGGAAATAGAAAGATTATCAATACTCATGAATGGTAGGATTAATACAGTAAAAATGGCTTTACTACCAAAAGCAATCTACAGTCTTTTTTTTTCTTTTTTTTATTAGATATTTTCTTTATTTACATTTCAACAGCTATCTCGAAAGTACCCTATACCAACCCCCACCCTACTCCCCTACCCACCCACTCCCACTTCTTGGCCCTGGCATTGCCCTGAACTGGGACATATAAAGTTTGCAAGACCAGGGGGCCTCTCTTCCCAATGATGGCCAACTAGGCCATCTTCTGCTACATATGCATCTAGAGACACGAGCTCTGGGGGTACTGGTTAGTTCATATTGTTGTTCCTCCTATAGGGTTGCAGACCCCATCGCCTCCTTGGGTACTTTCTCTAGCTCCTCCATTGGGGGCCCTGTGTTCCATCCTATAGATGACTGTGAGCATCCACTTCTGTATTTGCCACGCACTGGCATAGCCTCTCTCGAGATAGCTATATCTGGGTCCTTTCAGCAAAATCTTGCTGGCATATGAAATAGTGTCTGGGTTTGGTGGCTGATTATGGGATGGATCCCCGGGTGGGGTAGTCTCTGGAAGGTCCATCCTTTCCTCTGTAACTCCATTCATGGGTATTTTGTTCCCATTTCTAAGGAGGAATGAAGTATCCACAGGCTGGTCTTCCTTATTTTTGATTTTCTTGTGTTTTGCAAATTGTATTGGGTATTCTATGTTTCTGGGCTAATATACACTTATCAGTGAGTGCATATCTAATGACTTCTTTTGTGATTGGGTTACCTCACTAAGGATGTTATCCTCTAGATCCATCCATTTGCCTAAGAATTTCATGAATTCATTGTTTTTAATAGCAGAGTAGTACTCCACTGTGTAAATGTACCCCATTTTCTGTATCCCTTCCTCTGTTGAGGGACATCTGGGTTTTTTCCAGCTTCTGGTTATTATAAATAAGGCTGCTATGAACATGCTTTGGCACATTGACCTTCTAAATAGCACACTAGTAGCACAGATACTATGAACAAAGTCTCTCATCATGGAAAGTTTGGACCAGAAATCTTCACTTTTGAGTTCTACCAATCTTTTTAAGGAGGAGCTAGATTAGTTCTTCTCAATTCATGACAAGAAAATAAAAGGAAGTAGTACTTTCAAGTTTGTTTTATGAGATATCTAACCATACTCTGCTTTTAGAGCCAGATAAGGATGTAAAGATAATAACAAGAAAAAAATACTATTAAAAAAAAAAAAAAAAAAAAAAAAAAAAAAAAAAAAAAAAAAAAAAAAAAAAAAAAAAAAAAAAAAAAAAAAACCACCTCAAATCAACATAGAGAGGAAAACACTTAACAAAAGAGTAGCAAGTAGATTCCAATAAAATGTCAAGGAACTTGACCACTCATGGTCATGAGGAGAAGTGTTTCTCTAAAGATGTTTCAAAATACACAAATCAACAGATTGTGGTAAATATAATATATTGTATGTAAGACATAATAAAGCCCCAAACCGACATGATAATCTCCATAGAAGAGAAAGCATCTGTCCTCTCTGCCGGGATCTCTGCAGGCTGCTCAGAGGAGGCAGGGCAAAGCAGTAAGTGAGGAGTCCACAGTGGTTCATGGTCTGCTCTCTGGGTACTCAGGGCCCTCTGGTGTGCCACAGGGAGAAGATGTCAGGAACAGGAGTCCCGGGGCTATGTTTCTCTTAGGAGGTCTATGCACCAGGCAGGAAGGGGGAAGGGAAGGGGAAGGCCTGGTAGAACTGGATCTGGCCTAGTTGGGAGAGAGGGTCAAACACTGGAGAGGCTGGAGTGACTAGAGGGGCTAGAAGAGAGAAAACCTTCCAGGAGGTTTTAGGCTCAGCTCTTTAGTCAAAAGCCTTCTCCCTTGCTACCCTTTTGTCAAGTGTTTTCCTCTCTATGGTTTCCTTCCCCATTGTAACCCTTAATGAATCAGCTCTCTGAGATGATTCCTATTTGTTCATAGTAATTTATTTGGTGATAGATATAAACATATATGCTTTATTCCAGATTAACCAGGGATTGTATACCTTATGAGGGACAGAATACCCAGGAAGAAAGCCCATTGGCTGAAGCATAAGAGTATCTAGATATCTCATTAGCATGGAGAAGAACTCCAGGTGTTATATAATATGTGATTGAGTGCCTATGGCCCTCATGTAACCTCATGAAGTGTCATGGTTACATGTTCCAGAACAGGCACAGAAACAGGTAGAGAATGACTCCTGATCTTCTCAAATCTCAGATTCCTGGGGATTGTGTTCATTCAGTCTTAGCAGTTCTCATGCCTGTGTGGTAGCATGATCCCCCATAGCCTATATATAAGGCCTCACATAAGCTAGCATATGTTCACAATTTAAATTCCAAAGGACATACATTTGCAAGGAATCCACTTCAACAAAATAGAGGCCGTACGTTGCAAACACAAAGCCATCATTTTTCAACAAGGTATGTAAAATTCAAGCCTTGTATCTGAGACATAGAACGAGATGAAGATGTCTGCTGTTACCAAGTTTAGTCAACATAACACCAAAAACTATAGGACAGGTAGGAAGAAAGGAAATAAAAAGTAAATGCAAACATAAAAATAAGAAGAAAGTCAAATTATCCATTGCAGATGTTATGCTTCTATATATAGGAAAAAAAATTAAATTCTACCAAAATTGAAAAACAAATCCAATAAAATTGCAGGATATAAAACTCAGTATGAAAAAAAAAAATCTGTAACAATAATGTTGAGAAAAAAGGACAAATATGTTCCACTGCAAATATCTATATAAAATAAAACATCTGGGAATGGATTTAATAAGGACAGGGTAAAAACACCATGAAAATTACAAAAATAGTGATAAAAAATAAACTTAATAAACACATACACACACACTGCAGGATACTTATAATCCTATTCTGTATGAATTCTTATTTCTTCAACTTCCATACTATTCAAAGTCATTTACATATTCACTTCAAGCCCTGTGAAAGGATCAAAAATTCACATAGTAGCACAAAAAATTCTAATAGCCGATGGTATTTTGAGAAAAAGGAACAGAGCTGAACCTATCACGTTTCCTGACTTGATATTTTAAGCCATGAAAACTTACTTGCATTTAACATCCTGCTTACTAAATCAATGAATGGGGTGTACAGACTGGGCTGATAATACTGAGAATATAAGCCTAGTATTTCAACTATCTGTCTTAAAGTTTATTTTCAAAATTCATAATGAAAAATAGCTATTGAAATAATCTAAAGGAAGATTTTAAACTCTTCCTTATTGTTAACACTTCATTGGTGAGGCCGGGCTTCACAGATGTATTCATTTCTCTTTTCCTTTTTTGTATTCTAAACTATTGAACCAACAAAATCCATTTTTCCCAGTGTAAGAAAGGAAAAAAA
The DNA here is from genome assembly GCA_902729485.2 of Mus minutoides. NCBI lineage: Eukaryota > Metazoa > Chordata > Mammalia > Rodentia > Muridae > Mus > Mus minutoides. Next base: position 32,698 of record CACVCL010020108.1, on the reverse strand, counting down.
AAACAATACAAGATAGCGAGAGGATTTCTTTTCTTCATAGTAAATCACTCTGGCAGAGAGAGAGAGAGAGAGAGAGAGAGAGAGAGAGAGAGAGAGAGAGAGAGAGAAGTGTCAGATTGTTGACCAAAAATAAGCCAAAAGTAATGAAGAAATTTTGTCTACTTTTCTCAGTACACAGTTGAATGAAGAACTACATGGCCCTCTATCAACCTGAAAACATTAATGAGGACTTGAGACATGAGTCACCCAAAAATAGCACTTGATACTCTAGCGGACCATACTTTGGTTTTCACCACCCACATGATAGTGGTGAAATTCTTTCTCTAATTCCAGCTCCTGGGTATCTAATTTCTCTGGCCTCCACAAAAAGCTGTGAGTGTACACACACACACACACACACACACACACACACACACGCACATACACACACACACACACACTCACACATAAGGCACTATATATAATTGATAATAAAAATAAAGTGGTTTTATTTTTAATTATCAATGATGACAGCATTGCATTTTTAAAGGGGAAAAAAAAGTAAAAGTTAAGGTAAGACTGAGAATTTCAGATGTCTTTAAGGAAGAAATTCCTTGATGTTCCAGACATAAAACAGAATGTCCAATACCTTTTGAAGACACTGCAGGTAGAAATCTAGTCAAAGTGCAAAGTGACACAAAGACTAGTGTCAAAGTAAAGGATAACTGAGGCACCAAGAGGATCTGCAAGACATACAGTATTGTTAAAAGACTCACAACTTTCTTGGTTGAGTCATCAAGGAAAAACAATGAGTTTTCCATTCTTCCAGTAAATCAAAGATACATTCAGCAGCATCCCGTAATAAGAAATCATTTCAGTAGATCTAGAAACTTGACCAAAAGAGCTCTCCAGGGACTAGTGAGGAGACAGTAGAGAACCACTGGTCTCCAAGCCTTTCTTGTACTTCTGGGAAGTGATAGAGGCCTGTCCTCTACCCTCATCTTCTTCTGAGTAAGAAAGGAAAAGGATGAATTTGAGTGTGTATTTTTACAGAAAAGAGAATGAGTCACTCAAAAGAAACTTTTAAAATGTAATTTTAGAGATAAGCTGGTCAGCTTCAATTATCTTCATTACAACTCGAGAAGATGGATTCATAAAGTTTAGATGAGTATACTGGATAAATATGCTCGCCCTACAGTTTTTGCCCTGAATAGCCAACCAAAATTAAACTGAACAAGCACCAACTAATTCATCCTCAACCTTATGCTCCCAGCAGTTAGTACATAGTCTGGAATGCAGTAACTAAAGGTGTGAAAAGAAAGCATAAGAGAGACATGGAGAAAGGGGGTTGAAGGGAAGGAAGGAGGGAGAGAAAGAGAGACAGAGAAATTTGGAAAATGCACAGGAATGAGTCATACGTGAAGGGCTGCAAATGCCTTCAAAAAGCTGGAGGAAGGTAAACTAAATGAGGTTTAGTCTCAGGTAATGTAATGAANCAGTAACTAAAGGTGTGAAAAGAAAGCATAAGAGAGACATGGAGAAAGGGGGTTGAAGGGAAGGAAGGAGGGAGAGAAAGAGAGACAGAGAAATTTGGAAAATGCACAGGAATGAGTCATACGTGAAGGGCTGCAAATGCCTTCAAAAAGCTGGAGGAAGGTAAACTAAATGAGGTTTAGTCTCAGGTAATGTAATGAAAGTTCTAGAACCAACATAGGTGTTCAAGAATAGCCATGGCTGGATAAGGAAAAAAAATACATATATGCACACGTGCATGTTTCCACACACACGTGTGTGTGTGTGTGTGTGTGTGTGTGTGTGTGTCTGTGTGTGTCTGTGTGTCTGTGTGTCTGTGTGTCTCTGTGTGTGTATAAATAATACATGTTTATATATAAATGGTTTTTACCCAAATGAACAAAGTTATGTCGTTTTCTGGTAAATGGATTTATTAAACTTACATGCTCAGTTACATACAAGTACTTCATCTGGTCAAAAGACAAGCTATTACATAATTCTAAAGCAACATTATTAATTTAATCATCACTTGATACATGCCAAAACCATCCCCTTATATAACAAGCTCTGAAGTGGGAAACTCTTTTGAGAATCACCTGATATTTTCTGAAACTCTGGATACATAATTTTATATTGTTATGATTTAAAACTTGCTAATTCAATCAGTGCCGACTTAATAATGCAGGAACCTGAGGAAATAATTGCACTCTAATATACAACAGTGGTAAACTCTGAGTCTATGTATAAGCACTCCATTTTATCTCATTTAAAACCTCAGACACTGTGTGAATATGATGAATCCACTTTGTTGTTTCTGTTGTTTTAAAGATTGTCTATGGGACCAGGATTCTCAGCACAGATTCATCAGACCACTTATCAGTACTGAAATGACAAAATAAAGATATTTTATTTAAGTGAAATCTTCAGGAAAAAAAATTAATTGGAAACATCATCTTCATCTGCATCCGACTTCTCTGATTCTTTCCTTGGGATCCACCAGTGTTATTGGTATTTTTTGTTTTGTTTTGTTCTAGGTTTTTGATTTTTCATTTTTTTTTTTTGTTTTGTTTTGTTTTACTTTCTTACTGTCTTGATTTTGTGGAACCTTAAAGGTACTTGAGACTTAAAAGTTTTGAAGATGACATAACGATCATATAAAATGTTCCTGGTAAATTTAAGTGACAGTCTAAGGATAAACCAATCTGCTTATCTGCTTACAAGACTGTGATAAGAAAACAGTGCTAGTGGCGAGTCCATAATCAATTTAAAAGTCTTCAGGAGACAAATAATCCCATAGTGTTCACCTATCAATTAACTCCAAGTATTACCTTGAGATGCTTTATTTAGTAGCCACACCCTCTTGATACAATGTAGGCTTTATTCTTGAAAGAATACAGAATGCAAAATCAGCAAACGTTTTGCAATTGATGGGAAGAAAAGGGAAATATCACAGTTATTCCCAACTGATTTCTTTATCTCTTAAAGTCATTTATTATAGCCCATTTTCTGAAAGATATTTACTACATCAAACTACATCTATAGTAATGTGTAATTTAATTACACATTAAATAATTTATTTTAAAGACACATTAAGTAATTTAATTCTATTAAATAATCATATTGTATATTCTTTCATTTATACTTAGAAGTATAAACATGGCAAGTAGGAAAAGAAATTGTCTGTAAGCATTGCTATAAATTTTTATTAGAGATTAGAGGACTTCATTGTTTAGTATTTAAATTTATTAATTTATTCTGCCAAACACAGTAGAGTATGCAATCCTAGGTAGGGCCTACTGGCATGTGTGCTGGTACATATACTTATGCATGTGAGTGTGTGTGTGTGTGGGTGGGTGGGTGTGTCTGTGTGCATGTGTGTGCATGTGTGTGTGTATGGGTACCAGATCATTTTCAAAACAGACCTGTTCCTTACACATTTGATAATTTATTCAGTTAATAAATACTTAAGCATTTATTAAGAGGAAGGATTCTTACTTTTTGTATTATGTATCATTGTGTAATGAGCATATATGATTTCTAAGAAAATGTCATCTGAGGCCCACATATTTTTTTTGTATCTGTGGTGATAGCTTTAGAGATTTTTTTCATTCTCTAACAGCTGAAAATTATTTTTAAAATAACATTATTAAATTATAAATCACTGAATATTTACATCAGATGGTGAGAATAGTCAATATTAAATTTGAAGGAAAATGAATGTATCTGGAAGTCAATGTTTTAAGCAAATCAGACTCAAGAATCCAAATGCTCCACACTCTCAAATATATATATGGATTATAATGTACCTATAGGTCCCAACACTAGAAACAGGACCATGGGAAAAGGAGAGTTTGAGGAACCAGGGTAGGTGCAGGTTTTGTAAAAGCAGAAAGGACACAACTAGGAATAGAAAGTACATAGGGGTGGGAAGTAAAAAAAGAGGATTATCAAAAATATTTTCATAAAAAAAGCAGTTAATTTATATACTAACAAAAGTATTCGTGGAGAATATGATGGCTTATGTAATATGTATAAAATCCCTTTATATCAGAAGTTTTATTTCTCATTCCTATTATAATTTATTTGAAGTTGTCACTTTCCTTGCCCTTTCCCCAAGTTTAGAAAATGCAATACAAACATATAAATAACTGTGTGAGTTTTCAAGCAATGAAGTAAGAGGGACAATTTTCAAAGCACTGGATATTTTATTCTCTAATGTCCATTAAGAACATTTGACCTTTCAAAAGTGTGTATGACACATGTGAAGGTTATTTTAAATAGTTATTTCCTTGTGATATATTGCAGAACAAATCTAATTTCATCAGAAGTATTATTATTATTATTATTATTATTATTATTATTATTATTATTATTACCAGTTGTTCAACAAGCCAGGATAGAATTGCCTTTCTTGGTTTTAGTAGCCATACAGGTTATTGGTGCTGTATAATCCATTCCATCTCTCTTCTCCATGACACCATGTATGTTTGTATTTGACATTGTTTCCTCCATCTTTATGTCAGCTCAGCAACGTGAAACTTCTCTGGGCAGCTGATCTTTCTGCCCAAAGTTCCCCATTTTCTTCATGGGCAATATTCATGGACACCAATTTTTTTTTTTTTTTTTTTTTTTTTTTTGGCCAGAGAAAAATAAGCATGTGTGCACTTCATTTTCACTCAACTACTCCTTATTTGTTTTAATAAATGTGCTTACAGTCTCCAGACAGGACACTTTGTGCCCTCCCCACATTGAACCTACTTTCCCATGAAGCAATCTAACACTGCTCCTATGGCTTTCAGGTGAGACTTCTGCTATAGGAAACACTACCTACTAGGAAACCTTCACCATCGGATCCTTTCTGAAAAAGCAGCCTCAAAAGGCTGAGGAGATGACTCTAGCAGAAGAACTCTTTCTGCACAAGAGTGAAAACCTGAGCTTCACTTCCCAATACCTACAGAAACAGCCTAGGGAGCAGTCCTACCTGTCACACCAACACTGAGAGAGAAGGGAGCAGACACAGGTAGACCCTTGGGAAATTTCTGCACAACTAACCTAGCCAAAAGGGCAAATGTGTAGTTCAATAAGAGAAACTCTGTCTCATAAATACTGTGATGAGTGTGATCAGTCAACCACCACCTTCTCCATACACATGCATAGGAATACACACACACACACACACACACACACACAGAGAGAGAGAGAGAGAGAGAGAGAGAGAGAGAGAGAGAGAAATTCAGGACTATTTCTTAGGAACCTTAGCATCCGCATACCCATTCTATTTTTTTTTATGCAAAAAGCAAGAGGAATTTATTGCTCCAATGCATCCTGGTCGTCCTATATCCAAAGGAGAAGTGACGACCCCACGCAGCTCATTTGGAGAGTTTTTTGTTTGTTTGTTTGTTTGTTTGTTTGTTTTCCTATTTATTAGATATTTTCTTCATTTACATTTCACATGTTATCCAGAAATTTTCCCTTACCCTCCCGTGTCCCCGCCCTGCTCCCCTACCCACCCCCTCCCACGTAATGGCCCTGGCATTCCCCTGTTCTGGGGCATATAGAGTCTGTATGACCAAGGGGTCTCTCCTCCCAATGATGGCCAACTAGGCCATCTTCTTCTATGTATGCAGCTAGAGACATGAGCGCAGGGGGAACTAGTTAGTTCATGTTATTCTTCCACCTAGAGGGTTGAAGACCCCTTCTGCTCCTTGGGTACTTTCTCTAGCTCCTACCTTGGGAGTCCTGTGTTCCAACTAATAGCTGACTGTGAGCATCCACTTCTGTGTTTACCAGGCACTGGTATAGCCTCCCACAAGACAGCTNGCTTCTGGGCTAGTATCCACATATCAGTGAGTACATGTTATGTGAGTTCTTTTGTGATTGGGTTACCTCACTCAGGATGACACCCTCCAGATCCATCCATTTGCCTAGGAATTTCATATATTCATTGTTTCTAATAGCTGAGTAGTACTCCAGGAGAGTTTTTATACAGTTTTCAGAGAGGTAGCCATTAGGCAGAATGTGATTGGCAGAACAGTGTGACATTTAAACTGACTAGGTCTTTAGGGATTGAGGTGGCAAGGACTTCCCTTGTCTGTAGGTGGTAATGGGTGATGGTGGCTGATGGACAGTTCCACCCCCTACCCCATCCCACCCACCCGTCTCCCCACTGTGGTCTGTGGAATGTTCTGGAGGGGTTCTCTTCCAGGAAGGAAGGGGTCAGGTGGAATTTTCCAAAGTTCCTGACCTCTTCATTCCCCCCTTTTTCTTTGTGCATGCTTCTATCTTGAAGCTAATTGTTGGTATTCTGATAGCTCATACTCCTGCTCTTCTGTATCTAGTTCCTTGTATCTATACTTTAAGATCATTAGCTGTACTGTACCTATGTGTTTCTTAACAAAAGTGACCAAGCAGTTCAAAATACAGGAGCCAAAAGTCAACAACAGCAATCTTTACCTGAATGAAAGTTTGGTCACAAGATGCTCATTTACCACAGCATGATTCTACTTTCACCTCTCATCTGAGACCCAGAAATCACTGATCTTCCAGTTTACATAACAAACACTCCCATCACTTGCCTTCCAGCATCCCATTTCTCTATTCCCTTGAAGCTGTCCTCACATGGCCAGTGCCCCTCAACATCCAATAGCACTAACAGTAAACATGAGTAATGAGGAACTGTATCAGGGATGATGTATGGGTCCTATTAATTGTCAGGAGAAATGTAGAAGATCATGACTTATAAGTTGTATTAAGCCCATTAGCTAATTATAAGCAATCAAAATGATGAATATTTCTAGATCCTTGAAGCATTGGCACATACACACTTAAAATTTAGTCTTTGAAATTAAAACATATCTTAAAATAACTCAAATACCCATGCATTAGATTTTTGAAATGAGTTTACTTCACTTTAATGAATAGCATCTGTTTTTCCAAGCCAGTTTTCTCACTGATCTAGTGAAAAAGAAGGAGCTCTGAAGAGTTCCTGTAATAAAAAAAATGTTATATTCCACCAGTGATATATGACAAACATTTAGAAATGATTACAAGCATATATAAGGTAATCCATTTTCCAAGTGCATACTTCAGCAAGCGCAGATATTTGTGATTTTTTTAAAGAGTTAAGAAAAGTAAGTACATTTAGGATTCTGGGAAATAAGATTTTACAGAGAACTTAAACGCACAGTATTTAAGTCCTTTAATTTTTACCATGAAGATAATTGAGCAAAAGAGCTGAAGTAACTTATATAATATCACAGACCAACTCTGAGTTAACCTCCATCTAAATATGCTATTACAGGTTTCACATGAGGGCTTTCAACTAAAGCCTGGAGTCCAATTCATCAAGATGGGTTCTTATACTTGTATATCAAAAAGCAATCCAAGTTGAGATGGCTCAGCAAGTGAAGGCGTTTGTTGCCAAGCCTGAAGACCTGAGTTCAATCCTGGGGACCAACAAGGCAGAGGGGTGAGCAACTTCTACGAGGTGTTCGCTCACCTCCATATGTGCACACACACTGAAATAAATAAAAATGTTACAACAATTCTATTTAAAAAGCACTCCAGCTATTTACTGCTGGGGGTCATCTAATGCAAATGAAAATTCTTTTAAACAGCACTGCCTAAATATTCTAGAATAAATAGCATCCAGTCCTTTCCCCTGGTGTTTGTAAACTGGGAAGCGTGGCATGAGATGCACTGTCTGGTAATTTTTAGATGTTCTGATAACTTGAGAAGTGACTCTGTGTACTCAGAAAGAAAAAAACTGTCAGCAACTACCAGCTTCATCACTCTGAAGCTCTTGACCTCCAAACCCTCATAAATTTCAGCAGCCAAAGCAATGCTGAGTCGTCTTACTACTGAGATGTTGAGCTCCACCACCAGTGTGGCTCTGGAAAATCAAGTTAATCTTGTTCTCATAATATATTTTTGAGAAGCTATGTCAATTAAATAAAACAATTTTATATTCTAATACTAAAATATTCAACTAAAATCTCAGACAATCAAATACCACTACTGTATGAGAGACAAAGGACAAAATAACAACAACCAAAAAGAGGACTTTATTTTGCCTTAATAGAAAATTGTACCCAGACTAAGTAAACTTCTAAAATGATTCAGCAAAACAGAGTTTCATTTACAAAAACATCAAAATGCATTCTTAAATATAGTACAACATGGTTATGTAAATTTCTATGTTGAAGTACCATGAATAAATCAAAGATTATCTAATTTAGTCAATAGTGATCGCATAACTTTGGTCACAATAATTTTTTTAAATAGCTTTAAGTAATACTAACCTTAGAAAATATGAAGCAAAATACTATTATTTTCCTCATATTGAGTCAGATTTCCAAAGTTTTTGAGCCAGGGAACATCCAGGAAATGTTCAATGTTTGAAAACCAAGAATATGTTAAAAGCATGAAGAGTTTCCTGTTTAAAAACAAAAATTATGACTATAAGCACATAGCTGATCTGCTTCACAAAAACAAGGTGAGTTCCGTGCCTTAAGACATGAAGGCAGAATGGTGTCCCCATGGGAAAGTAAACCCATCTTGATGCTGAGAATCAGTAAGGAGAATACATAACACAACATATAATCCGAGATGAAAGAGAATTATAGAATCATTCATTAAATAACCTTGAAATAAAAAGACCATGACAAAATTACAAAGAACAGGCAAGGTAATTATTTTTGAACACCCTGCCAACCCCCAAATTTTTCCTTTTTATGTCTCTCAGAACCCTAAGTAAAATCAAGAAGGTGGGAGCAGGGACACAAGTGGGTGTGGGTGTGGGCGTGGGGAGAATTTTCCAGAAAAACTAGTTCACAGGATTGCGAAGGCTTGCCAGTACAGACTGTGGAGGTGGCTGCAGAACCAGGGGAAAGTCCCCTTGCAGCTTACCTGAAGAGTCAGTTGGCAGAGATCCTCTCTGGGATCCTTTTTTATTTTACCTGACCTGATGAGATCATCCCACAGTGACTGGGGTCATCTCTTTATTTTATCTCTCTCTTTTTTTTTTTTATTTAAAGATTATAGATTTAAATTTTAATCTTATTCTCAAAGGGATTGCCTTCACAGGGGCAGCTAGACTAACTTGTAACCAAATATTTGAGTACTATGACTTAGCCATGTTGACATAGAATTAACCATCATCATTCTGCATATGCACCCGTTTTTCTGTTTATTGAGCGCATGTCCGTCTGTATCTGTATTTGCAAATACGTGGGTTACCTGTGAAGTACAGAAGAGGAAACAAAATCCACTTGAGCTGGAGTTACAGAGGGTTGAGAGCTGCCTAAAATAGTTTCTGGAAACCAAACTCCAGTCCTGTACAAGAACAGTGATTTCAAGTCATTTTTTTTTTTCAGCAACCAGAGTCTTTGTGATGGACAGAATTTTTTCTTTCCAAATAAAGACTTAAAATACAAAATAATAATATTAATTATTATCACCATCACCACAGCTAAAGAAATACATCTTACATCCATGGAACTCCACATCCTCAATGAGTTTCACAGGGTTTCAGAGCCAGGAGGATCCACGGCCATGCCTAAATCTTCTTGTCTCCATATGACACATTTCTATCTTCAAAGCAGCAATCAATGGTTGGTTAGCTTTCTTGTACGGTCACAGGTCACATACCTACAGCTCCTTGGTAAGGACATAGACATATTTGAAGGTCATTATCATGCCTATGATATTCCTTTATAATTTAAAAGAAATAAGAGTAATACAGACTTCTCACCATAGAACTAGAAAATCCTCTATTTATGCTGAGTAAGCTGTGGTTGTGATTATTTGTGTTAGCAGACATAGAATCCTAATTGTTATCATCAGGAAGTAACTGAAAGCTTACACAAAAATGATAGCTAAAAATTATATAGATGTACTTTCTTGGGGATTTTCATTCAGCCATGATCATTCAGACATTAAAGATAATATATTTATTGTATCTTAAAGCCAAGTAAAGAACAGATAAAGAGGTACTATGAGTAAAAGACAGAGAAAATATTGAAAGTTGCCCATAAGATGGATACTACTTTATAGCAGTTTAACAAACTGAGGTTTTTAAAGTGTTTGGGTTCTGAGAGGTATCAGTGTGCTTTTAGACAAAGCAAACAAGCAAACAAACAAGAGCAACCTCTACATCATCTAATATTTCTAAAAGCTTCCTGTTGCTTTACTGTGTTAACACAAATATCCTGATGTACAGTGTTTCAAAAACTTTCTGTTTTCTACCACATAAAATTCTGTGGTTTATTTGTGGTTTAAGAACTCTAGGTTAGCTATTAAAAAAAAAAACAAAAAAAACTGATAAAACAAAATGGCTCTGTTCAACTGATTTTTACCAATTCTGTAAAAAAACAGAGAGGGGAATGGAATGTGGCTTACATACAGTTAAGGAAAAATATTCTGCATAAAAATGATTCTTTTTATCCAAATCTCCAAGATGCATGTGTTCCCACAAACTCCAAATGACTTTCCCTCTATAAAATATCTCTTTCTTCCAGCTTTCCTTAAAATAGATTACCCTCATTGTGTTGTTTTTACTCATATAACTCTATGCAAATTTAATGCTTCAGTGACACAGGTATATAATATGTTATGTATTATATAAATATATTAATTTCTACTTATTTCTTTTGGGACAAGGCTTAATGTAGCCCATACTCACATTGTAGCTTAGTTTGGACTTTAATTTTTAACCATAGTGCATCAACCTTCTAAGAGTTGGGAATACAGACCAGGTATAAATCATCATACCCCAGATCAATGTGGATATGTCTTATTTAAAATTGAGTTTGGTGAAATTTTGTAAATAGAAGTTAGTAAATTCTCCCAGATTGTTCCTCTTTATTTAACTCAATCCTGCTCTAGCTTTGATCCCATAATATCTTTTCCTTTCCTTTTATCTTCATTGCTGCACCTATCAGGCAGGGGGGGGGGGTAAATAATTCCTCAAGACAGAGCCAAGACTCAGTGCTGATGTATAAACCAATTAGACAAAGAGTTAGATAGTGGGTAACCATGGACAAATTTTCCTAAATATTCAGAAGGCTCTCTCTGCTTGATATAGTTTTAATTATCAACTTGACCCAGTCTAGAAACACAAGAGAAGGTATGCTATCAATATAAATTTGGTCAATGAGCATGTCTGTGGAGGATTGTATCCATTATGATTGAAGTTGGAAGATCTAACCACTGTGAGTGGCTCCATTCCTTACAGAGGGTATCTTGAATTGTATAGATGGGAAAGTGAGCTGAGCACAAACATGTATGTACTGCTCACTCTGACCCTGTTTGTGAATACGCTATGATCAACTCAAGCTTCTGCTGCTGTGACTTACCAGCTAGGATGGACTACGACCTGGAACCACGAGCTACAATAAATCCATTCTGTGAGATGATTTTGTCACAGTAGAAAGTAATGACTTTAAGAAGAAATTGGCTCTGAGAAGGAGGCTACTACTATGATAACTGATTAATGACTGGATGGGGTGGAGTTTGGAAGTTTGGACCAGAAAAGTTATATTCAAAAGGCTGAAGAGATGGCCAAGCAGCAAAACTCACATTGGATGATGTTTTAGGTAATGGGTATGTCCTGAGAAATGTTATGGAGCTGGATTTGAAGCTAAAAGTTTGAATTGTTAGGCAGAGAAAATTTCAAGGTAGGATAGTATGCAGTCTGGACCGGAAGAAGGTATAACTTCTTACAAACTTGAGTATGCCACATCTTGTGAATTATTTCCAACAAAGTAGCCCAAGTTAAAGGGGTTCCCTGCCCTCAAAAGTACATGTCAAAGATTTTTATTTTTCTCCAGGATCATCATAGAGTAGCAGATCCAGCTATAGTATAAACCCAGACTATGAGACAGCACCAAAACTTACCAGTGTCCTAAACATCACATACATGGCACTGGTTAGGAAGACAAGGAAGTCGTGAGATCAAGAGTCACAGTGACTGGCTGATACAAAGTATTGTGTGGATCACAAAGTTTGGAGCCCACTGAACTGATTCATTACATGTCCATATAGCACACATCATTGGGCTGAAAGTTATATATTTTCTCTGATAAAATTTTGTTTTGTTTTGTGTTAATCTGATTTGTTTTCCTATGATTCAGTTTCTCCTTTTCTAAAAATGGAATGTATATCCTGTGTTATTGATATTTCAAGTATAAACTTGCTGTTTGTTTGTTTAATTTTACATAGTGTTATAGTCAACATGTTGCTAAAGTTTCCTAAGAGACTTTGGAATTCAACCTTACAAAACAGTGCTAAGACTTTTAAAAACTATGAGGAACCATTAAAGTTGAAATAAGTGCATTTTGTATCATAAGGCTATGAAGGTAAGGGACAAACTGTTATGATTTAAATGTAAAATGCCCCATAGGCTCGTGTGTCCTTTCCTGTCCTTTTTGAAAGTCTACTTTATTATATATTAGAATGGCTACTCCAACTTGCTTATAGGGTCTGTTTGCTTGGATATATTTTTCCCAGTTCTTTACTCTGAGATAATGTCCATCTTTGTTGCTGGGGCATGTTTCTTGCATTGAGCAAATTGATAGATCCTGTTTTCACATCATTCTGTGATTTTTTTGTTTTTTTGTTTTCTTGTTTGTTTGTTTGTTCCTTGCTAATATGTTATTTCCTGTTATGTTTTCTTGGGTATAGTTATCCTCCTTGGGTTGGAGTTTCACTTCCAGAATTTTCTGAAGGAGTGGATTCATGGATATATATTCTTTAAATTTGCTTTTGTCTTCAAGTATCTTAATTTCTCCATCTACTATGATTGAGAGTTTTGTAGAGTACAGTAATCTAGGTTGGCATCTGTGGGGTTTTTTTAGATGTTGCAAGACATCTGTCCAGGCCATTCTAGCTCTGAGAGTTTCTGTTGAGTAGTTGGGTGTAATTCTGATAGGTCTGTATTTGTATTTTACTTGGTCTTTTCCCTTGCAGCTTTTAATATTTTGTATCTGTTCTGTAGGTTTTCTGTTTGGATTATTATGTAGCTGGAAGATTTTCTTTTCTGGTCCAGTCTATTTGATGTTCCATGACCTTATGTTTATAGACATCTTTCTTTAGATTGGATAGTTTTCTTGTATGGTTTTGTTAAAAAATGTTTTCTGGTCCTTGGAGCTGGGACTCTTCAAGTTCTTCTCAGATTATGCTTTGGTTAAATCTTTTCAGGGTAACTCAGATTTCTTGGATGTTTGGTGACAGGAATTTTGATTTAACATTTTAGTTGACTGATGTATCAATTTTTTTTTTATCATATCTTCTATTCTTGAAATTGTCTCTTGTATTTCTTGTATTCTTCTGGTGATGTTTATGTCTGTTGTTCCTGTTCCCCTCCCTAAGTTTTCCATCTCCAGATTCTCTCAGTTTGTGTCTTCTTTATTGCTTCTATTTTGATTTTCAGGTCTTGAACAGCTTTATTTGTTTCCTTCACCTGTTTAATTGTATTTTCCTTTATATCTTTAAGAAAATTGTTTCCTCTTAAACAGCTTCTACCTTTTTGATTATATTTTACCTTATTTCTTTAAGGGGTTTATTCATTTCTTCTTTAAAGGCCTCTATCATTTTTAATAATATTGAATTTGAGGTCATTTTCTTGTGATTCAGTTGTGTTATGATATCAAGGGCTTGTTGTAGAAGGTAGCTATGCTCTGGAGGTGAAATATTACCCTGGCTTTTGTTATTTGTGTTCTTTTGAGGGTCTTTAACCATCTAGCTGTTCTTGGATGTTCCTGTTGTAGCAAATATTGGGAGGGTACCTGACCTCAATGATCTTTATGTGACAGGGCTCTGGTGGGTACCCTTGGGCTGGACAATGGAACTCAGAGGGTGGTCCAAGTCTTCTTGCAGTTCAGTATACCCCTGGAGATACAGAGGAAAGGGTATCCTAGGGAAGAAGGCAGGTAGAAAGTGGCCAGGCAATGGAGGTTCAGGGGGACAGTAGGCCACTCAGAACACCTGGGCATGCCCCAGAGGAAGTGTGGGGCAGGGGAAATGGGTGCAGGAAGGGAATCTAACCTGTATGCTTCTGGTTCAGCAAGTCTGTATGGTTCCAATCAGCTAGTCTGATAACAGAGGTCCCAGACAATGGAAGTCTGGGGGATAGCAAGCTGCTCAGAGCAGATGGTGGTGCCCTCATAAACTTCTTAATAAGATCATAGAAATAGACATTGTAAAAGGAATACTGATCAATGATTTTGGAAGGCAAAGTTTTCACCTAATGTCACGAATATGCCACAACCTCATAAACACATAAAGACCTCCATATAAATGAGAAACCCAAGATCTCTCGTGGTCTCTCATGTTTGAATAGTCAATCATGCATCTTGAGAATGGACCTTATTTCCTTGAATTCCTTTCATAGGAAGCTTATTTATTTGTCCTTAATTGGTTTTGTCTTTTTTCTTTGTCTAGGAAGGCATTTCTAATTGCCTTAACACTTACTATAATAAAATAGCATGACCAAAAGCAACTTGGGAAAGAAAGCCCTTATTTCCTATCACAGATTCCAGGTCATCATTAAGAGAAGTCAGGGCAGCAATTAAGTCTCTAAAGCTAAATTGACAAAATCAAAAGAAAATTATATATGTTCACAGCTTTAGCTAGAGAAATTTTAATATTCCTTTCTCAGTAATTCCCATAAAATAAACAGACATAAAATCTGGAAACAATCATCAAAGCAGTAGGACAGATTATTTAAACAATGCTTTCAACCAACCTGATATTTGCATAATTTCTATATATTAAATATTATTATATAATATAAATATTACATATATCTTTCTTTAAATATTTGAGGGGTTTACCAGACTTTTATATGTGAGAATTCAAAGGAGCGTCAATAAATCTAAGACTTAAAATTCACAGAAACTCTTGTCTTTCAGCATTAGAATTGAGCTAAGGTCATCAGTAAATATAATGGGGAAATATCTACTTAAGGAATGTGAACTTAAGTAACCCATTATCAGGAAAACTAAAAATATGTATAATTGAACACACACACACACACACACACACACACACACATATATATGTGAGAGAACATACAACAAAGCAAACATGTGCCCTGCAAAAGAATAACCAAGTGTATATACATCAGCAACACAAGTTATAAACAACTAGAAAAAACATACATTATCAAAAGTAAGAAGGAAAAATGAGTGATCATTGTAATTTCTACAGTTATGGCTAATTTTAAATTATCTAAAACCACTATTAAAATATGTCTATTACTTGATAAGATAGAAAAATGTCCTGAAATAAAATGTACCAAATTATCAGGATAATAAAAATTGTCAACAATCTTATACTTTTTAAGAACTTGAGTTTGAAATTAATGTATTTCCCCCCAAAACCTCCAGGATTTAATGTTTTCTTTTTTTCTCATATACATTTAGTATAAATAGAACAAGAATACATAAATTCTTTTCAAAGGATATACAGGTAAGAATACTTACTAATAGGTATTGTAAAGACAGCATAACTAATGCCAAACCCTGACCACAAAAAAACAAAAAACAAAAACAAAATATATGGAGAGAAAATAAGCATAGATACAAATTACTAAATAATTAAGACACAATTAAATGAAAACATGGAACAATGTGAATATGGTGTTGTATAGAGTATTATACATCATGAATAAATTAATTTAAGTCCAGTAATGCAAAATAGACTTGGTGTTAGAAGTCAGCCAGTAGAACTTGGCACAGCAAATTCTGGAGGGAAAAATCATCTCTTCAGTAAATTGAGTAAGTACACAATCTAAAACCATCTATCCCTTACATTAAAGTCATATCATTAGAGTTATATATAGGTACATTACAAATATATCTATACATATGTGTGCATGTATAGGTAGATGTTAATATAACAGAATATATTGAAGGAAAATATCCTCAATATCTTAGAGCTGGACTTAGATTTATGTTACTAAAATATAGAAAATACTAACTATATAGGAAAAAGTTTGTAACAGAACTATCAAAATATATTAATAGTCTACTCTTAGAAAGCATTTTGTAAATTTACAAAGCTGGCCACAGAATATGTTTTAACACATGTGACTATTTGATTATACAAGTATAATTACTCTAGGAAGAATACTGGTGATAAGTAAGATATGACAAATAACTGCTTTCAAAAGAGGAAATGATAAAGGGCAACTGAAGGAATGTACAGAATGAAATCAAATTGCTATGTGCTCTTTATCATTAATGGAATGCAAAGGACATTGACCATGAAAAGCAAATACGATCTTGTCACCTCTAGAATTGCTAAAAGAATAACAGCAGCAGATACATCTGTGAACTGGATACCTGAGCTTCCACTTAAGAAGTTCAATTTAATACAATTTCTTTAGGAATCGGTAATACCTACCCATCAAATTTAAATATGGAATTATACCATGCTCAAACAATTGAATACTCATGTATACGTATGATAAAAATTCATTTTATTTACTTAAATTCCAAATGTTTCTCCCCCTTCCAGTCCCCTTCCAGAGTTTTTCACCACATTCCCCCTCCCCTTGCCACTGACAGAGTACTTCTCACCCACCTCCACCTTGGGCATCCCCCTTTCTTGGAGCATCAAGTCTCTACAGGATTGGACACACTCTCTCCCACTAAGTCCAGATAAGGCAGTTCTCAGCTACATATGTCCTGGGGACCATGGACCAATCAGCTCTTTGGTTGATTGCTTAGACTGTTGGAGCTCCCAGGGATCTGGGTTAGTTGACAATCTAGGTCTTCCTATGAGGTTGCCATCCCCTTCATCTCGTTCAATTCTTTCCCTAACTCTCCCATAGGAATCCTCGACCTCAGTCCAATAGCTGGCTATGAGTATCTACATCTGTCTTAGTCAGCTGCTCGTAGAGCCTCTCAGAGGACAGCCAGGCTAGGATCCTACCTGCATGCACAACATAGCATCAGTAATAGTGACAGAGTTTGGTGTTTGCTCGTGGGATGGATCTCAAGTTGGGCTGGTCACTGGATGGCCTTTCCTTCAGTTTCTGCTCCATTTTTGCATTTTTTTTTTAACGGGAACAATTCAGGGTCAAAAATTTGGAAGGTGGGTCAATGCTCCTATCTATCCACTAGGGATTCCATCTTCCCACTGTTGGGCATTTTGACTAAGGTCATCCCCTTTGATTTCTAAGACCTTCTTATATCCCAGGTCTCTGGGATTTCTAGAGATTCCCTTTACCCCTCCACCCGAGAAGCTGCATAATTCCATTCATTCTCCTGGCCCTCTGGGTTTTTCTCCTGTCAACCAGATAAATGGTTTACCTTCCTTTACCCCTCCCCCTCTCCTCATCCACCTAGTTCCCCCTCCCTCCTTCTACCTCTCATGATAATTTTGTTCCCCCTTCTAAGTGGAATTCAAGCATCCTCACTTGGTGGGTTATATCATGGGTATTCTGTACTTTTTGGCTAATATCCGCTTACCAGTGAGTACATATTTTGCATGCCCTTTTGGGTTTGGGTTATCTCACTCAGGATGATATTGTCTAGTTCCATCTATTTGCCTGCAAATTTCATGATGTCCTTGTTTTTTAATAGCTGAATAGTATTCCATTGTGTAAATGAACCACATTTTCTCTATCTCTTCTTCGGTTAAGGGTTGCAGCCAGTCTCTGGATATTACTAATAAGACTGCAGTGAACATAGTAGAGCATGTGTGCTTGGAGTATGGCAGAACATTCTTTGGGTATATTTCCAGAAGTGGTATAAAAAATATTAAAGATGACATTTTTAGTAGTCAAAAGCCAAACAGTTTTTCTGAAATATAAGCCATAAAATAGGATACTATCCAATAGTTAAAATCAATGTATTAATATACACAGCATTCATGAGCTCTATTAAAACATTTTGAGTGAAACAACCCAGATACAGAAGCATAGTTACCTAAGTTTCAAATAATATGATGTACACAAACTTAATGTGTGATATTAAGGCATGAAATCAAGTTACCCTAGGGAAAGAGAATGAGGTTAGCAGCTGGGAAAGCTTTTGGGAGACAGCAATATTCAAGAATATAATCCTGATGGTGAGTAAGAAAGCATCTTTATGTTAATTGTGAATCTAGACTGTTGGCAATTGTTTATCTATTTTCATTGAAATTAATATAACTTCAGGTTGATCACTTCAGTATAATAGAGCCATGTGAAATTTTTAGATAGAGACTTATTTGTAGCTCGAGATTGTCTCATATACACACCCCTGCCCATGGTTTCTAACTGCTAAAAAATAGGTATGTGTATTAGCCACCACACCCAGCTTTAAAGGCCATTATTTATATCTAGCTACTTAAGTGATTCTGTATTAAAGGTTTACCCTTCTGTTTTGTTTCTTGAGGCAAGCTGGTCAAGAATTCACCGCACAGCTTAGGCTGTTCTAGGACTCACTCTCTTATATGTGTTGCTGTATCTCTTCTTTTGTTACCCTTCCATACCTGGTATTATAGCTTTGTACCACTTTGTTTTACTAAAACAGATGCCTAATAGGATACATAATGAAAACCAGCAAAAAAAAAAAAAAAGCCATTAATTTATTTGTTTTAATCCAGATTCATGAGTAGACTCTGAAACTTAGTTAACAATTTATCCAATAATTTGAAAGTAGTAAGTGGTAATTACACAGGGTATGAGAGATGAGAAAATTATAACTAAAACAATACTACCAGTGAGCAAAGATTGTTTAATTCAATATGTTTTTTTTTAGAAATCTATAATTTTAATAAGACAAAAACTGACAGTATGTTTATAGTACAGATACAGTAGAATCTTTTTTTCAATTTTTTTATTAGATATTTTCTTAATTTACATTTCAAATGCTATCCCGAAAGTTCCCTCCCCCTCTCCCCGCCCTGCTCCCCTGCCCACCCACTTGGTAGAATCTTCATTGAATTCAAAATATTATGTACTCTCCTAGGTGTGGAGGGTCTGGAAGTTACCTTGTGAAGGAAAAATTGAGATGGAGAGCAAGGCATCACAGGCTCCTGCGACTCCTCAAAGAGTCCTGATCTGCTATATACAACATTTGATCTAAGATGACTGACTCTTGATACACTGGTGAGACTGTAAATAGAAAGCAAGGCCAAGACAGTGGCCTCTTCCCTACCTTCACAGAGGTCCTCACTGATGACCGGGTGACAATACCCCTCCCCACTCCGTCTGAGTTACTTTATTAGGCAGGGCTTTCATTGGAGCATGATGATGGTGTAGTAAGATACAATTAGCCAAGGATTTAGGGCCTTTGGATTGGCTCAAACACTGCATATAGCCTTGTGGGCTGTCAATAAACTTGGAACGGCTCCCTAATGCTGGTATTTACAATCGGATTTCCTGGGTTTTTTCATGTAACTCCACCCCTCTCACTCCCTCTCCCTCCCCCTCCACAGTCTTGTTCCCACACCTAGGTTCAGAAAATTTTTGCCATATCTTAGGTTCTCTGGAAGTGGGCATGTGGTAAGATAACTTCTTGAGCTGCACAATTTTCATTAAGGAAAAGCATTTCTGATAACAGAACAAAATATTGGGAAAATTCTTGGTCAACTCACTATCTAATATGGAGCCTACGTCTACTCTGGTATCTTCTATTCACAGAAATGGCTGGAGCTATTCCCATCCTTCTTAGGCAAAGGATCTAGGTCACCTGGGAAGTGAATGGTTTTGCTTCTGACAGCACTCTGAAATGGAGGTTAACTTACAAGAGACTGGGGGTGTCTTCTGACCATACCTGNCTCACCCGAGTGGGTGCTGAAAAGAGGGATCAGAATAGCACATTTACATTTTGACAGCACATATGGAAATTGGAATCAGAAAGGAAAACGGTATTATAATGATCAAGTCAAATGCACATGAAACCATTCCAGATTAATAACATTACATTTCTCTCCTAAGGAAAAAAATCAAATGTGGGATAAGAAGCCATAAGACCTGTTTTCGTTTGAAAGGTTTTAGGTAGATGAAGTTTTTAATTTCATCTATATTTCTCAAAGATAATCAGAACCAAATGATTATAGAGAGGTAAAAGATAGAAAGACAGATGATAGATAGATAGATAGATAGATAGATAGATAGATAGATAATAGATAGACAGATGAAAGATAGATAGATAGATAGATAGATAGATAGATAGATAGATAGATAGATAATTAGATAAATGCTAGATAGATAAATAGAAAGAATAATGATACATAGGTGATAGAGATGATAGATGATATACAGATGATTTATAGATCAATAGTCAAATGATAGGTACATAGACATTTCTCTCTCTTTCTCTATTTCTCTCTCTCTCTCTCTCTCTCTCTCTCTCTGTGTGTGTGTGTGTGTGTGTGTGTTACTAAGCAGTATACATTGGATAACTTGTGAAATGGGAAGATCCCACCTGCAAAGTGCCTGTCCAGGCAAAGCCAGATTTTAAAATAATAAAGAAAATTCAAGCACCATAAACAGGGATAATCAAATGACATCATATATCAGAATTTACACTCTTAGAAGGTTATTAGCTATAGATTAAGATAAATTTTAAAACAAAAGTATAAATATATGATCTGTTATGTGAATTGGAGATTAAAAGTGAAAGAAATATTTAAGGCAATTTTATATGCATTCATAATATTCATTAAAAACTAAATATAGAGTCCCTAATATAGAACATTAATTTTTAAGATATTAAAATACTTCCTTGTCAGTTGTTAAGATGTGAGTACAGTTTCTCCAAGAGAAGTAAGCTTCGAGTGCTTGATTGTCAGTTTGGGAAGCAGTGGCAACTTCCTCAGGTGGGTTCCATTTGGAGGGGGCAGATCACTGGGGGCATTCCACTGCAGATTACTTTTAATCTTGGATCTCCTTACTTCTCCTCCATGAGGTGAACAGCTTCCTTCTAAAGTTCTTAAAGCCAAAATATATGGTCTGAAGTACCTTAAACTATGAGCTAAAATATATTCTCCCTCTTTTAACTTGATTCTTACAAATATTCATTTATAGCAACAACAAAATTGAGTAACATTCTGGACTAGAAACAAACAAACAAACAAACAAACAAAAAGATAAGCACCAATGTAAAACAGAGATACTGTGCTGGCCAGAGATGAAAAATCTGAACTACACATGGGACAAGTCACAGAGTATCCCATTGGGAAAAGAGAGAGCCGCATACAGCATATGATGCGATCAATGGAAAATACACATGCATGCAAACATTCATGTGCACGGACACGTGTTACACATGCACTCAAAGATTTTATAAATGCTCACTGAATTATAATTAGTCACATTTACATAGAAGTAGTTATTATAACTTGAAAACCCATTAAATGAAAAACTTGAAAGGCTATAGAGAAACTTGACAGATGGGTCCTGTGAAGACTGCAAATCCGACAGTCTCGACACCCATTTTACTAAACTTGCCATCTCTGTTAATTACTTTAGCTAACTGTGTGGCAAATAGGTGTGCTTCAATCTTTTTTTTTTTTTTTTTTTTTTTTTTTGGTATGGATTCCACTCAAAGCGGTGCATCTGCATAAAACAATGTGCATCGCTGTGAAATGTCTATTCCTTTAAATTACCCCTCCCTCCACTATATCACTGCACTTCGAGCTCAGGATTCAAATATCTCTCTAGGCTGGTGTGTTTTATTAGCACCAAAGGGATGGAAGTGTCCAGTTCTTGCCTCTATGATTTTACCTCTGTTGTACATTCCAAAGACAAGAAGAGTAAATATGTTTTCTGCTCTGCTGATATGTAAATTCAGTTGTGCTGCTTTGAGAGCTCTGGAGTGCAAATTGTCATAACTAAGGGGTAAGTGAAACTGGTCTAAATACTGCTTTGGGCCTTGAGATAAAAATAAATTATTAAAATAAAATTACACTTCTCTGGCAGTATTAAAGATTGGCCAGCTGCCCAAACTGCATTCTGGTGCCTTAGCTTACCTCCTGACAAACTGCACCGCTGAACTCCACTTGCTTCGCCTGTTACTTTAGAGGCATAGGGATTGATATATTTATCTTGCCTCATTGCCTGTGAGTACCCAATGCATTAAGAAAAATATTAGCCTGCAGGTATGGTGGACACTGAGGCTATTAAATTAGATATTCACTTCTTGAAACACTACCTTTTAAAGTTGACATACCCAAACCAGATCGAAATGAAATCTGTATTATAAGTAGGGTCAACCGTTTGCTAGAGGATTGAAAGTGTGCAAATATGATATCACAACATAGACCATGGAAGACTGGGCAGATTTTTCTACTTGATTCATAACTTTATGCATTATACTCAAGGTACTAAATAAAGAAAGGTATCAACAAATGACTTGGGAAAATAAATCTACTAAAATTGCTGTATAAGTAGGCAAAACAAAAAGTGAAAATTTACTTCTTCAAATATTTTATAAAAAGTTTCCCTTATGGATTCTTTGAATTACCACTTTAGGTTAGTTTTAAGAGATATATTTATGTATTGTTCGAGATAATATAAATCATTATAGGCTAAGACTACAGATAAAGGATTACCAGAGATGAATCGACTTTTCCTTGAACTGTAGTACTTGATATTTTTGTTATTGAAAACAGATTCTTGTCACCTCCCCCACCTTCCTCTCCCTCAGATCCACTCTCCTCCATTTCCTCTTCAGAAAGAACCAGCTCCCAAGAGATAACAGCCAAAAGGACAAAGCAGATATGAGGGCTTCCACCTTGTCTTATTGTAGTACCTCATCTTTAATGTTACAAGCAAAGCTTAATCAGACTATTGATCCACAATTCAAAATCTTTTAGTTTAAAAATTACATATGGCAAATAAGAAAAAAAAATGTCTTTTGCACATTCTACACTTTCTGAGCGTTTGTTCTGTTGACATAGTCACACAGCAGTGATTCAGCCCTGTGTGAACATAAGAATCACCTCAAAACTTGAAAAAAAATTTGCTGTCACAGCTCTTCTCCAAGATCTCAGGCACTGTTGGTGTGGGCTGGTGATCTGGACTAAGCATTTGAAGCAGTTTGGATATCTCCCATACAAAGTAAGAACAATATCTTAGTTCTCTAACAGCTTGATTCTACTTGGAAAGACATGTAATGAAATACCATATAAAGGAGGCATTCTTACATAAGTCTATGAATGTTAAAATCCAGAGTGCCTTTTCAACTTGAAGAATAGGATTACAAACTTGTGTTCTGCCTAATCTTTAGTACTATCATAAGTGATGTAAAGTTTCTGCATGGAGACACAGCAGAGACATAATGGTAAGTCCCAATGTTGTCACAGTACAGAAACTGAGAACAAGAAGCACTTGCAAGGCTCAGAGGTGGAAATATAAGGATCAATTAACTAATATTCCTGTGGCTTAAGGGAAGCTTAAAATGGGTTTTGTCTGGTCTATCCCTTGAGCATTGAGTCTAAATATCTTTAGTGAGTTCTTACTGTGAACTAAGGCCTCTTCTAAGAACACTTTAAGAATTACCTTCTTATTTGAGAAGGAACTAGGAAAGCATGAACATTAAGAACATCATCTAAGGTTCCATGCTACTAATAAAGGGACTAGAGTTTTAGTTCCGTCATAACAGTGAGAGAGACAGCATTTGTAAATAAGAAACCTTAGAACTTTTCAAGTTCAAACTCATCCTGGCACTGTCTCGCTCCGTTACCCAATATGTATTTGTGTGAAAAATCTACATATGGTTATGAGGAAAGGACTGTCCTTTGGAAAAAAAAAACAATTGTTTAATAAATCATTAAAAGACAATTTTAGTATTTTTTAATTCTGTGGTCTTTAACAAAAATTTGCTAGTAATATTTGTTTTCTACCAATGAAAACATTTTGTAAATAATTAAAAAAAAAACTCCATATTATGTACTTGGGCATGCCATTTTAAATTGATAATTGAAGCGATGGTCTCTCTGGAAGTGTATTGATGAAGCAGTTCATAAAATTGAAAGAAAACCTGACCAACTGTAGCTGCTGACATCCTGGAATGGAGGAAATCCTGTCAGTACAGACAGTGGGAACAATGGAGAGTCTTTTATGGCTCTAGGAATAGATCTCATCTAACTGAGCCGTGTCTCTATTTCACCTCACCAGATACTGAATTTCAGAGGCTGTGATTGGCTATGCTTTAAGTGACTTCACTCTGGGACAGCCAGGAGAGATGTGGTACCTTGAAAATGTTTCTGCAAATGAATACCAAAAGAAGAAAACAAGTAATACCAACCAGTGATCAATAAATTTTTATTGCTATCAAAATGAGGAAATAACAGTTATTTTGAGAAGAAATTATTAATCTGTCTGTTAATAAATAACAATGATTATCTTCCATTAAGGAAATATTTTAACTGGAAGAAGGGGCAGCATTTAGGATGTAAGTTAAATAATTAATTAATTTTTTTAAAAAGAAAAGATGTTAAATAATAATAATTAAAACAATGTATTGAAAGAAATGACTTTGAAAAGGAGAGTGGAAGGATACAGTTTGTTACTTTTTAAAAATAGCTACAAGGAAATTGCCAAGTATCAGCCAGTTCATTCATCCTTTCCTGAAAGAAACACTCTAATATACACTGTATTTTCAGAAAAAGATTTGACCTCTCCTGGATAGTTAAGTATGGAGCTAATTAACTCCAAAGCTTTAATCATTATTAAAAACAGATATGCCAGGTAACTGCAGGATGGTTCAGCAGGGATAGGCACCTGCTACCAAGCTGATGACCTGAGTTTGATCCTTGCAGTCATGTGGGGACGGACAGAATTCATTCTCAGAAAGTGTCTTTTCACCTCAATAAATGTGGCATGAAACTCAAACCAACCAAAATTCACACACACACACACACACACACACACACACACACACACACACACAAACATTTATAAAATAAACAAATTAAAATCACATGTTTAACATGAGCTCAGGAACTGTTTTAGTCTGGCTAAGCTGCAATCTGGGACTATTTGGTTGTTTTCTCTTGACTCTCCAATTTCCTTCTGAGGTCTGGCTCCCACTATTCTCAGCTGAGCATGAGCATTCTCTCACATTTCCCCTTGTTAAACCAGTCTTTAT
Source organism: Mus minutoides (assembly GCA_902729485.2). Taxonomy (NCBI): domain Eukaryota; kingdom Metazoa; phylum Chordata; class Mammalia; order Rodentia; family Muridae; genus Mus; species Mus minutoides. The sequence goes on along the minus strand of CACVCL010020108.1, from coordinate 7,619 downwards.
TGTTACTCTACACGGTAGAATGTCAAGCTTCCCATCATCTCATATAGAAACCCTTACGCATTACCAAATGAACTTCCTAGCAGTTCATCTGAAGTCTAGCCAGTGTAGGTCAAAACACTGAGCATTTTCATTCAAAGGGGATGTTCTACCAAGTGTCCTCATCGTATGCACATTACCATTAAACTCAATCTTCCAAACATCCATAAAGTTGCATGGTCTCTTTTTCCCTAACTTCCCTTTCTCATAAGCTGCCTTGTTTGTTTGTTTGTTTGTTTGTTGTTGTTGTTGTTGTTGCTTTTTGTTTTGTATTACATCATTTCGTGTAGATCAACTATGAAGGTCTGAACAATTCTCTAGGAACCTAATATATTATGCATTAAAATAAACTTGTTAAAGCAGAAACAGGGAACCTATCACACCAAGCAGCCACCAAGAAGATAAACTTTCAGGACTCTCTGGCCAGCCTGAGTTGGCATGTTCACCTATCTTTACATTTTATTAGCAATTTTATATTGATTTATTTATCCATCACTCATTTTATACCCTAAGCTACTAAGAGTTGACTCTTGGCAAACCTTTATCACCATCAATTTAATAAACATTAATTGAATGGCTACTTTGTTGAGGAACTGAACTAAGTAGTAGTGAAAAATATAATTAGCTTCTGCTACATAGCTCCTAGGGCCTGGAATCTTGACTAAGACCAACAGAGCAGGGACTATAAGACTGAGTGCTGAATACAGTGACAGGAAACACAGGATGGTTGGGGACCTCAGAGCCATCCTGTTAGACAGATTTCTCACTATACAGATGAAGAAAAGGGAAAGCTAAGATGTTTAATTTCCCTCAAATCACTCAGCTAACATAGGTCCTAGGCCAAATCCCAAACCTTGCAGGACTCCAGAACTCAAGGCTCATCTATCATGTCAAGAATTTCTTTTTCCAGAAGAAATTGAGAATAGGTACAATCACCTGTGAAACTTGAATGAAGAAAAGTAATGGTCTAACACATACCCCTAGGAAGGGGAGGGTAGAAGGCTAGCAGAAAACAAACAAAAGGCAAACATAAACTAATGCAGGTAACAAATAAAGGTATAGCTTAAAAACCATAAGATACTATCATCGGATACAGTAACTTGCATAAATTTTTGAGTTAATATAAACTCTAAATAAATAAACATAGATATGAAATAAGGCTTTTCTTATTTCTTCCTTAAAGAGAACTTAAATATCATTAAAAATATTTTAGAGCATTTAATGGTGTACATAATCAAAGACCTGCACTTGTGTGAATTTTTGTATAATTAATTTCCATATTATACACAAGGTCATTTGATTATAAAATATCCTTTAAGGTCTGAGTCAGAGTTTCATATTTCCTACAAAATAGCTTATTAATAGAACTTAGCTTGGGAACACTATCTGTCAAAGAAGGGACAGTTGACTTGATCTGCATTTAATATTACGATAGATTGATACTTGAAATTTTTGTAAATATGTTAGTACTCATGTCTGATGGATGACTCAGAAAGCATTCACTCACACATTTGAAATTATCTAAGTAGAAATTAGCCCAAGGAAGGTAGTTTTAATTTAAATTTGCAGTAAAAAAATGGGTAGATTTCACTAACAATAAACCACTAAAAAAATCCTCCAAGATACTTTGTAAGTGTGATAAGCGTAAGATTAATTATTGTTGGACTGATACACTAGGGCTATATTACAGACTGTAGATCATATCACAGTCTAACCTGAAATAAATCAAGAGGAAGAAACAAAGCTAAGTACATAATAGAGTATTGTTCAATTGAAATTATTGTACTCTATACACTACATTAAAAGTCCACCTCCCAAGTGTTCACTAAGTCATATTATTGTATAATGCTTTCACATTTGGGAAAATGACTACGACTTTAAAAAAGAAAAACATAGTACTTTCCAAGTCAATGTGCATTATATTTCTAATTCAATTTTCTAGCCCCTACATATGTAGAGGTCCATTGCCATCAATTTGCAATGTAGGACACAATTTATCTTATATTGTATTTAGATGACTGATACATTTGCTCCTATGAAACTAGATAAAGGAGACTGGGTGGTGTATCCAATAGCCAGTCATCTACAAAGAAACTTGATTAATGATGAGGCATTCACCTTTGTTCTTTCCCATTCATAGTCTGCACTTCAGTGATCCAGTCCAATGCCAGAAGCTACTGTGCTCTCAGATATACTTTCTTATGGCTGGAGGAATGTCTTTAATCATCTTCTGTTAGAGTACCAGTATAGAAATTTGAACACACTAAGGCTTCTAAAGAACTGTTATAGAGGTGAAATTTACTAGTTTTCCCCAAAACTGTGTGTTGACTTATTCTTCCTGTTGCATTTTATCAAACAACAGTCTAGATTACGGCTTTGCAGCCTAAATAACTATTTATGGAAGTAAACCTCTGAGTTAGCATATTAAAATTAGCACACAGGTTTATGGCAGGTAGTGCATCTTTTAAAAAATTTTTTGCATGCCCTATTCTTCTGGTAATTGATTAGGACCCTGCCATTTCAAGCATGAGAATTTAAGGACAAGGAAACCTTTTCCCTAGAATAAAATATGTACTGTACCAGGCATGAATATTTAAAGACAAAGAAAACGTTAACTCAGTATAAAATATGAACAAAGCTACCCATAAGTATGCCTAATACATTTTCCTCCTGGGCATTCACTTTCCACAAGCTATTTACTTGGAAGTTCAGTCCAGTCTAGATTTTGGCACCAATCTATCAAAACTACTCTTGTTAAAGTATCACTTAATATTATTTAATTCATAGTCAGTCCTTCTTCTTCTTCCCTTGAGGAATTTTCAGAAGTACTTGGTCCAGGCATCTGTTCCTTCATGGGAAATCTTTTTTACTTTCAAGGCAGACAATTGTACTGATTTCCCCCCATCTTCTCAGAGCCTGTTACCTCTGCCAAAATCTCCTTCTCAGATCCCTGACTATGACAGCCTTCAGGGCTCAATTAAGATACTTTCTCCACCATTCTGCATTCTGAGGTCATTTCTTCATTCTGCCGCTGAGTCTTTTAATTCAATTTTAGGCAGAATGCTTTCAAAGCTTATCTATAGTTCAGCCGCCCTAGAGTTCAGTCGCCACCACTCACGCCATACTCACTCCAAGGTACCTCCAATTTTATATGTTATACACATCTCATACTTACCATAGCCCAAACATAGCATTTTGCTATGTGTTCTGTATTTCTGTCACTATTAATCACATCTTTCCCTAACCAATTGATGCATATCAGAATCCTTGGTTTCTATCTTCATAAATGGATTCTCTACACCTGGCAGTTGCAGTCACTTAGTTGGTCCTTGTGTTAGATAGTAAGTATATTTTGACTTTAACCACTTTTTGTACACCAACCAGCTCAAACCACTGTCACAACTCATGTATATTAATACTGCTTTGGGTTGATTTTCTGCTATATCTTTTTCTGTTTATAGGATTACTTAAAAAGAAATTTGGATTTTATTTCAAAAGCAGAGAAATAATTTTACTTAAAAACTGTATTATATTATCTATATGCTTAGAACATTTGTTTCCTGGTGCCTTCTAAATATAGTTTGAAACCATTACCCTAAATACTAGTATTCCACCTATCAGCCCTCAGCTATATCCCTCCTCATTATAACTGGAGCTAGCTAGCCAGTACAATATATTCCCATTTTTGTTGACATTATAAGAATATCAACTGTATCTCTTTTATTCGCCTTTTAATTCCAAACACAAGGTATAGTTCTTGAAACATAACAAATGCTACATAAATAATTTAAGTTAATTAATAAATTAGAAGCATAAAGAATGTGAAGGTTTCTAAAGATTTTGAAGTCCAATTTAATTCCAGAGACCTTGTTCTAAGGAGAGCAGTTTCCATGTCCTGGGCATGTAGAGATGAGTCACATATTAATAAGCAAAACACTTTTCTTAGATACAAAGTCTTAAACTAAGAAAAAATGGAGATGAGTAAGAGCCACTCTAAGGGGAAGCTTGAGAGCAGCTATGTGTTCATTCAAGGCGCACTCTTGCTGGAAGACAGCCCATAATGGATCCATTTGTCCTGCTGTGACTCAAGAACATAAAACTGGGTTGCAGGAAGATTGATTTACTCCCCATAACAACCTCTATCAGCTCAAGCTAGAGGAGAAAAACAAGCCGGGAACATGCTAAGCAAAATCATTTTTCCTTCAATCTCTGTTTTTTTTTCAAATGGCATGACCTGTGTGAGAACATATTACTCACTGAGTACAACCACCCTGCGAGCACTAATGCGCATGCCAGAGGCCCGTTCCCTGCTAGTCATTGTCAGTGCCAGTAATGCTTTCTTTTATTTGGTCCTTCCTTTAGGAAACTTGTAATTACCTCCTTACTTGTGTTTACACTCAATTCTCCATAGCAAAGAATTGATCTCACAGGATTTATTATTTCCAGCAACTACCAAATTATACAATGCATTGTAAGAATCCATAAAATGTTCCTATTAGCATTAAGGAAGTAATACTGTTCAGCACTTCTAGCCAGAAGGAACTTCTTATGGTACACAACATTTTTAGATAAAAAGATAAAATGAGACTGAAGAATAAGACCTAGCCTTCTCTCCAAGTAAAGGAAGGATGATAGTTTAAGTGTAGATTTTTCCTTTGAGATGGAGAGATCCATACAATCTTATAAGTTGAAACTCTTGGAAGCATTGTCAAGAGATGAACTTTGAAAGTGCTCATAAAACTGTATATTTTGTTAAAAGTGTCAAGTTATGGCAAATGTGATATATTTTCTGATTATAATAGTAAAAAAAGTTTAAACATAAAAACATAAAGAATAAGACATATGTAAGGAAACAGAAGAATTAGTACTTATGAAGACAAATATATTATACCACAAAAACAATAAGTGTTAAAAAAGAAAAAGAGAAAGAATCTAAGCATCCATATGATCTCATCACTTGGGAATATAAGGAAGAAGCAGGACTTTGAAATAAGCCTTAGGTATGTAGAGAGTCTATCAAGGAAAGAGGAAGGAGGAAGAAGTGGGTGGGGTCAGGAAGGAGCCAGGAGGGGAGGATTATGGTTGCAGAGAAAAGAATGAAGGAAAGGGACATAAGGGAGAGAAGGAAGAGAACGGGAGGGGAGCAGAGCTGGGAGGGAGAAGAGAAAAGGAAAGAAGGAGTAAGACTAGAAAGGTTCTTTTCTCTAACCACAAATAGTTTATTAATGTTTATTACGGAGGTCCGTCTGTCATACATGAGTAGATATCAGGGTCGAGAACGTCTCCGACTCCGTCGTCCTAAAGATCTTCCGTCCTTAACTTTTGTCTAACGTGTATAGTTGTAGGTCAGTGTTTTTTATTTCTCCATTTATTTATTTTGTAGATTAAGAAAGTAGTTTCTACTGTAAAAATAAAGCAAGCTGTGGGAATGAAACTGCTTCAACACATCTGAACAAACCAAAGCTCTGGGCAGCTGTTTGTTTGTTTGTTTGTTTGTTTGTTTGTTTGTTTTTGAGACAGGGTTTCTCTGTATAGCCTTGGCTGTCCTGGAACTCACTCTGTAGACCAGGCTGGCCTCAAACTCAGAAATCCGCCTGCCTCTGCTACCCAAGTGCTGGGATTTAAAGGCGTGTGCCACCATGCCTGGCAGCTCTGGACAACTGAATAATAAAAAGTAACCCAAGATTTTAAAAATGGGAAAAGTATTCCAACAGACAAATCACAAAACGTCTATCACACATGGGTGTGATGGTTAATCCTCATTGTGAACCTAATGGAATTATAATAATCATGGAAACAAATCTTGGAATATATTTGTGAGGAATCATCTAAATCCAATAGAGTCCTTTCTAGTATTAAAATACAGTATTCAGGAAGACCCACCCTAAATGTGAAGTGTCATTGCACAGGCTGGGGTCTTGGGATGAATGTAAAAGAGAAAATGAACTGTGTACAAACATCCATTGGTTTTTGTTTTTTGTTTGTTTTTTTTTTTTTTTGATGACTATGGATGCAGTCAGACTGCCTATCTCCTGCCTCCATGCCATAACTTCCTGCCTTGATGGAATGTATCTTTAGAACAATAAGCCAAACCTTTTCTCTCTTCAGGTGCTTTTGCCAAGTACTTTGTGGCAACAGTGAGATAAATACAAATACTTAATGAGAAGTGGGACCATGGCTGTAATAAATCTGATCATGTGTTCTTGGGTTCTTAGATCTAGGTTGCAAGAGGAATAGCGGAGAAATTTTGGCCAAGAGTGACACTTAAATGCTGTAAAAGGGACTTAGTGAGTCATTCTGGTAGGAACATAGGTGACAAGAATGTTGACAGAAATGCAGACAGTGGAGTCTGGGGGCTGGTTGGTGAGATTCTGGAGAGTGGTATCAACCTATAACTAAATGGCATAGGGCCATTGATGAGATACTCTGGCAAAGAATTTGCCTTCATTTTGTTCATGTCCTGAGAACCAGAGTTGTGTTAGTTTAAAGGCCCATCCATAGCCTAGTTTGTTTGACATAGGAAACTTCAGGACAAGATTACATTTTTGTACATGTATATAATGCGAGAGAGAGAGAGAGAGAGAGAGAGAGAGAGAGAGAGAGAGAGAGAAATTGAAAGATAAGAAAAATGTGAAGATGCTTAAAGAAGATGCTTAAGCAAGTCTAAAGTATCAGAAATGTGTGCATTTTGAAAAGCTCTATAATTGTTTAAAAGTATAGCATCATTATACAGAAAGCTAGTGCTTTTCAGTAGGAAAAGAAAAAAGGTGCCCTGAAAGAAAGGTGCCACCCACAGAAAGTTCCATCCAGTGCTAATACAACCTAATTTGAAAGGAGAAAGTCTAAATCGAGAATACTGTTTAAGAGGTCCCTGGCGAACAACAGCCCAGTATAATACCTCCAGTCTCAGCCCACAAAGGTCTATGCAACTGTGGTTCGATCATCCGGGATCTATTCCAACTCAGCGACATAAACGGGCAGCATTGTGCACCCAGTACTGATTGTGCGGGCATAAAATATGCAAGAGTGACAGGGTTATGAGTCTTGCAGCATGATTCCAAAGACTCAGAGGAGAAGATGTATGTCAGGGTCAGAGTCTCAGCAAGGAGGCTATGAGGGGTCAGTGTATGAAACTCCCTTATCCTCCACCTCTAGTGATCTTTCCACCTTCTCTTCCACATTGTTTCCTGAGCCTTAAATGGCAAAACATATTATAAATGTATCAATTAGAACTGGGTTTGGTGACTGATTATGGGATGGATCCCCAGGTGGGGTAGTCTCTGGATAGTCCATCCTTTCTTCTTAGCTCCAAACTTTGTCTCTGTAACTCCTTTCATGAGTATTTTGTTCCCTATTCTAAGGAGGAATGAAGTATCCACACTTTGGTCTTCCTTCTTCTTGATTTTCTTGTGTTTTGCAAATTATATCTTGGGTATTCTAAGATTCTGTGCTAATATCCTCTTATCAGTGAGTGTATATCTATTGACTTCTTTTGTGATTGGGATTTTCTTTATTTACATTTCGAATGTTATCTCCTTTCCTAGTTTCCCCTCAGAAAATCGTCAATCCTCTTCCCCCTCCCA